>JARQOC010000005.1:301374356-301482871 GCA_033576535.1 Allobates femoralis | reverse complement strand
TGAAGCCACATATATATATAACTATATATATATATATATATATATATATATATATATATATATATATATGAGAGAAAAGAGAAAAAAACTGCACAGCACTCACAGACAATGTGAACTGGTGCCAGCAGGGATGCTGGGTCAATATACTAGAAAAAAACCTTGCAGCACTCAGCTACTACCAATGATGTACCTATGCTGACAAGCTATATATATATATACTAGCTGTGAGCCCGATGCAAATGCATCGGGATTCTAGAACGTGCGTTAATTAGATTATAGTAGCTATATTATTTTTTTTTTTATTTATTTTTTTTTATTTCCAATTTTTTTTGAATAACTTAATGTTATGAATATTTTATTTATTAGTTTTATTTTATTAGAATTAGTTAATGTTATGAATTTTTATATGGAATATATTTTTTTTATTATTTATGATTTTATTATTGTAATTATTTATTATAGAATATTTTTAGAATATTATTTTTTTTTTTATTTTAATTGATTTTTTTTTTATTTGAGTAATTTGAATTTCTTAGAATTAGTTAATGTTATTAATATTTTAATTATATATATATATATATTTTTTTTTAATTTTGATTTATTTTAATATTTATTATTTTTATTATTTGTATATTAATTTTTTATTTTAATGACATTTATTTGTATTAGATTATTTTTTTTTATTTAAATTAGTTAATTTAATTAATATATTAATTTTATATATTATTATTTTTTTTATTTTATTGGGGGGGTGTGAATACTTTTTGGGGGGGTTGAATACTTTTTGGGGGGGTTGAATACTTTTTGGGGGTGTGTGAATACTTTTTGGGGGTTGAATACTTTTTTGGGGGTGTGTGAATACTTTTTGGGGGGGGTGAATAGTTTTTGGGGGTGTGTGAATAGTTTTTGGGGGGGTGTGAATAGTTTTTGGGGGGGTTCAATACTTTTTGGGGGGGTGTGAATACTTTTTGGGGGGGTGTGAATACTTTTTGGGGCTGAGTGCTCGCAATGGCCGCGAAGTGGGCATTGCGAGTCGCTGGCCGAAAATCGAACCAGAGGCTCGGCCACAAAGTTAGCGATTTACCGCTCAGGCAGCGACTCGCGCTACATGAGTGGTAAATCGCTAACTTTGTGGCCGAGCCTCTGGTTCTATTTTCGGCCAGCGACTCGCAATGGCCGCTTCGCGGCCATTGCTCGCGCTCAGCCAGCGACTCGCAATGGCCTCGCGGCCATTGCTCGCGCAGGCCAACTGGTGACGTCACAGAGTGACATAGCCACGGTCTTTTCGGGGTCCGACACGGAAGTGCCTACGGCAATTATATAGTAGATATATATATCAGTACGATGGTATATGGTGGTAATTAGAGCACATGTATAGCAGCACTATAGTATATGGCGGTAGATTATAGTAAATGTATAGCAGCACTATAGTATATGGCGGTACATTACAGTACATGTATAGCAGTGCTATGGTATATGGCGGTACATTAGAGTACATGTATAGCAGCGCTATGGTATATGGCAGTACATTATAGTAAATGTATAGCAGCACTATAGTATATGGCGGTACATTACAGTACATGTATAGCAGTGCTATGGTATATGGCGGTACATTACAGTACATGTATAGCAGCACTATGGTATATGGCAGTACATTATAGCACATGTATAGCAGCACTATGGTATATGGCAATACTGCGGTCACTGCGGTCCCCCACTCCTCCTGGCCCCCGGTTGTCCACAGTAAAATTAAAAAAATCCTCAGTGAGGATACTCACCTGTCCGGCGGCTCGCTCCACCTCCGCCTTGTAGGTCCTACAGGCCTTTAGGACCTGTAGTTGCCTGGGCAAACGATCAGCTGAGGAGGGGGGGCAGGATTGTGTTGGGGGGGCAGAATGAAGCGAGCGGGGCAGAATGAAGCGAGCGGGGCAGGATGGAGCGAGCGGGGCAGGATGGAGCGGGAAGGGGGGGCAGGATGGAGCGGGAAGGGGGGGCAGGATGGAGCGGGAGGGGGCAGGATGGAGGCGGGGAAACAGGATGAAGCCGGGGGAAACAGGATGAAGCCGGGGGAAACAGGATGGAGCGGGGGGGAACAGGATGGAGGCGGGGGGGAACAGGATGGAGGCGGGGGGAACAGGATGGAGGCGGGGCAACAGGATGGAGGCGGGGCAACAGGATGGAGGCGGGGCAACAGGATGGAGGCGGGGGAGGGGGGCGGCAGGATGGAGCGAGCAGGGCAGGATGGAGGCGGGGGAGCAAGAAGAGCGGGGGGCAGGATGGATTGAGCGGGGCAGGATGGAGGCGGAGGAGCAGGATGAAGCCGAAGGGGCAGGATTGAGCAGATGAGCAGAATGGAGCAAGCGGGGCCGGATGAGTAAGCGTGAGGGCAGGATGGAGGCAGGGGAGCAAGAACAGCGGGGGTGAGGATGGAGCGAGCAGGGCAGGATGGAGTGAACGGGGCAGGAAGTAGTGAGTGGGGCAGGAAGGAGCAAGGGGGGCAGGATGGTGGGTGGGGGGGCAGGATGGTGGGTGGCGGAGCAGGATGGAGGGGGCGGGGCAGGATGGAGTCGGAGGGGCAGGATGGAGTCGGAGGGGCAGGATGGAGTCGGAGGGGCAGGATGGAGTCGGAGGGGCAGGATGGAGTCGGAGGGGCAGGATGGAGTCGGAGGGGCAGGATGGAGTCGGAGGGGCAGGATGGAGTCGGAGGGGCAGGATGGAGTCGGAGGGGCAGGATGGACGGAGCGAGGCAGGATGGAGAAGGCAGGGCAGGATGGAGAAGGCGGGGCAGGATGGAGACGGCAGGGCAGGATGGAGACGGCAGGATGGAGACGGCAGGGCAGGATGGAGACGGCAGGGCAGGATGGTGGCGGGGGGAGGGGGGGCGGGGAGGATGGAGGCGGCGGGGCAGGATGTTGGCGGGGGTGAGGATGGTGGTGGGGGTGCGGGATGGAGTCGGGGGGGCAGGATGGTGTTGGGTGGGGCAGGATGGATAGGGGGGGGCAGGATGGAGGCGCTCCTCCTGACCCCCTCCACTCCCCGTGGCACCCGTCCCTCTGGGCCTCCAGTCTCTGCGGCCCCCCTCCCTCTGGGGCTGCACACCCCCCTCCCCCCTCCTTCATGGTGATAATAAAACTAAAAAAACCTCAGTGAGGATACTTACCCTGCGGCAGCTCGCACCACCCGTCTTGTAGGTGGCAGGACAGGACCTGTCGTTGGCTGGGAAACCGATCTGCTGGGGGTCAGTGGGCAAAGCGAGCGTCAGTGGGCAGAGTGGGGGATGAGTGGGAAGAGCAGGGAAGGGTTGTGGGCAGAGTCATTGGGCAGAGCAGGGTCAGTGGCAGAGCTGGGGTCTGTGGGCAGAGCTGGGGTCAGTGGCAGAGATGGGGTCAGTGGGCAGAGTGGGGTCAGTGGGCGATGGGCAGTAGCAGAGGGGGGGGGGTAGGTGGCGAGCAGGGTCAGTGGGAGAGCGGGGGTGGAGTGGGCAGAGTGGGGGGTGAATGGGCAGAGCAGGGTCAGTGAGCCAGGATTGGGGGTCAGTGGTCAGATGCAGGGTCATCGGGGGTCAGTGGTCAGAGCAGGGGTTAGTGGGCAGATTGACTGGGCAGAGCAGGGGTCAGTGGGCACAGTCAGTAGGCACAGCAGGGTTAGTGGGAAAATCAGTGGGCAGAGCAGGGGGTGAGTGAGCAAGCAGGGTAGTGGGCACGGGAAGTAGGAGAGAGCAGGGGTAGCGGGCAGAGCTAGTGGGCAGAGCAGGGTTTAGTGGGCATAGCAGTTTGGCAGTCAGTGGGCAGAGCAGGGGTTAGTGGGCAGAGCGGCGGTCAGTGGGACAGAGTGGGCAGGGGTCAGTGGTAGAGCAATGGGTGTAGTGGGCAACGGTCAGTGGCAGAGCAGGGGTCAGTGGGCATGGTGGAGGGGAAGGCAGGAGGGGTCAGTGAACAGATGGGGGTCAGTGGGGCAGGCAGCAGGGGTCAGTGGGTTAAATGGCAGAGCAGGGTCAGTGCAAGTCAGTGGCGCAGGAGTGGGAAGTAAGAGGAGTAGTGAGCAGAGGGTACAGTAGGCAGAGGGTGGAGTGTGAGGGTCAGTGGGCAGGCTTATGGTCCAGTGGGGCAGTGTGAGGGGTAAGTGGGGCCATAGCATGTTCAGTGGGCAGTGTGAGGCGTGAGTGGGCAGTGTTGAGGGGTTCAGTGGGCAGTGTGAGGGGTGAGTGGTAGGGGCAGAGCAGGGTCAGTGGGCAGAGCAGGGTTCAGTAGTGAGGGGTGAGTGGGCAGAGCAGGGTCAGTGGGGTGTGTGAGTGGAGAGGGTCAGTGTGGGCAGAGCAGGGTGAGTGGGCAGTGTGAGTGGTCAGTGAGCAGAGCAGGGTCAGTGGGCAGAGCAGGGTGAGTGGGCATTGAGGGGTCAGTGGGCAGAGCATGTTCAGTGGGCAGAGGAAGGTCAGTGGGCAGTGTGAGGGGTCAGTGGGCCGAGCAGGGTGAGTGGGCAGAGCAGGGTCAGTGAGGGGTGAGTGGGCAGAGGATGGTCAGTGGGCAGAGCAGGGTCAGTGTGAGGGGTCAGTGGGCAGTGAGGGGTGAGTGGGCAGAGCATGGTGAGTGGGCAGAGCAGGATGAGTGGCCAGTGTGAGGGGTCAGTGGGCCGAGCAGGGTGAGTGGGCAGAGCATGGTCAGTGGGCATAGTGGGGGTGAGTGGGCAGAGAGGGGGTGAGTGGGCAGAGAGGGGGTCAGTGGGCAGAGCAGGGTCAGTGGTCAGAGTGGGGGTGAATGGGCAGAGCAGGGTCAGAGAGGGGGTCAGTGTGCAGAGTGGGGGTGAGGGGGCAGAGAGGGGGTCAGGGGGGTGAGTGGGCAGAGTGGGGGTGAGTGGGCAGAGCAGGATGAGTGGGCAGAGCAGGGTGAGTGGGCAGAGTGTGGGTGAGGGGGCAGAGTAGGGGGGTGAGTGGGCAGAGTTTGGGGGTGAGTGGGCAGAGTGGGAGTCAGTGGTCAGAGTGGGGGTCAGTGGGCAGAGCACGGTCAGGGGCAGAGTGGGGGTCAGTGTGCAGAGTGGGGGTGAGGGGGGCAGAGAGGGGGTGAGGGGTAAGAGTTGGTGGGTGAGTGTGCAGAGTTTGGGGGTCAGTGGTCAGAGTGGGGGTCAGTGGTCAGAGTGGGGGTCAGTGGTCAGAGTGGGGGTCAGTGGTCAGAGTGGGGGTCAGTGGTCAGAGTGGGGGTCAGTGGTCAGAGTGGGGGTCAGTGTGCAGAGTGGGGGTGAGGGGGAAGAGTAGGGGGGTGAGTGGTCAGAGTGGGGGTCAGTGGTCAGAGTGGGGGTCAGTGGGCAGAGCAGGGTCAGGGGCAGAGTGGGGGTCAGTGTGCAGAGTGGGGGTGAGGGGGCAGAGAGGGGGTGAGGGGGAAGAGTTTGGGGGTCAGTGGGCAGAGTTTGGGGGTCAGTGGGCAGAGTGGGGGTCAGTGGTCAGAGTGGGGGTCAGTGGGCAGAGCAGGGTCAGAGTGGGGGTCAGTGTGCAGAGTGGGGGTCAGTGTGCAGAGTGGGGGTCAGTGTGCAGAGTGGGGGTCAGAGTGAAGAGTGGGGGTGAGGGGGAAGAGTTGGTGGGTGAGTGGGCAGAGTGGGGGTGAGTGGTCAGAGTGGGGGTCAGGGGCAGAGTGGGGGTGAGTAGGCAGAGCAGGGTCAGGGGCAGAGTGGGGGTCAGTGTGCAGCGCAGGGGGATGAGTAGGCAGAGTAGGTTAGATCGGAACAGGACCTTTGATGACGTCACGATCATGTGATCTGTGACTCCACCCATCATCGTGACGTCATCAGAGGTCCTCAAGCAGGATGAAGAGAGATCGCGTCTGGCTGGAAGGAGCTGTGGTAAGAGGCCGGGGGGGGGGGGTGACCGGACAGTGGAGGGGGTCTGTGCTGACGTGGGGGGGGTGACCGGAGAGTGGGGGGGGGAGCGGAGGGGCAGTGGTGATAGGCTGGGGGTGACCGGGCAGTGGAGGATGGCTATGGTGACAGGCAGGGGGGTGATGGGGCAGCGGGGGGAAGTGTTGTGACAGGCGGGGGTGAGCGGGCAGTGGAGGATGGCTATGGTGACAGGCAGGGGGGTGATGGGGCAGCGGGGGGAAGTGTTGTGACAGGCGGGGGTGAGCGGGCAGTGGAGGATGGCTATGGTGACAGGCAGGGGGGTGATGGGGCAGGCAGCGCGGGCAGGAGGAGGATCATCACTATTAATATGTGTGCTGACAGCGGCGACGGCTCGCAATGGCCGCTTCGCGGCCAATGCTTCGCCGTGATGACGTCACAGAGTGTGACATAGCCACGGCACGTCGGGGGCCGACATGAAAATGCCTTCGGCAATTATAGAGTAGATGAGAAAAAATTTAAAAACTTACGTTTTTTTCAAAAAACTCAAATTCTTATTATTTTTTTTAAATCTGAAGTTCTTAGTACACACATTGGCCAATGTCTGCTTGCTCGTCGACTGCGACAAAGTGACTTCAGGTCCGACGAGTCCTAACGCTGACACCCAAGAGAGAGGGGCGTGCATAATTACAAGGCAGCAGCAGACAGGCCCCGCCTATTTGCGGCTTCCTCAGAAAGAGAGAACTCACACAGGACAAAGTAAATAGAACTTTTTCTCTACTTTACAAAATCGATTTTTTTCTGCAAAAGGGATGGCTAGAAATGATAAGAGGGGGAGCAGCGACAGGTCTAAAGGTGCGAGGGGGGCAGTTTGTGGGTTTAGGATCACTTTAAGCATCTTCTGAAATTCAGCTGAAATGTTAACTATTAACCTGCCAGAGTGTCTATGTCCAAAAAGGTGTGTACACAGTGCCTCATTGGCAGCGTTGGCCAGGCATGAAAACTGCTCTTAGGCCCCTTTCACATCAGCGTTTTTTTTAAATCGCGGCAGATGCGGTGAAAAAAACGCATCTGCCGTAATTACTGCATACCGGCTGCACTTGCGGCACGGTTGCGGCAGCACAGTTGCGGCAAGCCCCATACAATGTATAGGTGGGCTTGCGGCAAGTGCAGTTTTGGCACTTGCGGCAGGTGCGGCTGCGAAAAAAAACGCGGTCAGCCGCGGTTTTTTTTTCGCGGCCGCACCTGCCGCAAGTGCCAAAACCTGCACTTGCCGCACCTGCTGCAAGCCCGCCTATGCATTGTATGGGGTTTGCCGCAACTGTGCCGCAACCGTGCCGCAAGTGCAGCCGGTATGCGGTAATCGCGGCAGATGCGGTTTTTTCACCGCATCTGCCGTGATTTAAAAAAACCGCTAATGTGAAAGTACCCTTAGACCCCTTTCACATCAGCGTTTTTTTTAAATCGCGACAGATGCGGTGAAAAAACCGCATCTGCCGCGATTACCGCATACCGGCTGCACTTGCGGCACGGTTGCAGCAAGCCCCATACAATGTATAGGCGGGCTTGCGGCAGGTGCGGCAAGTGCGGTTTTGGCACTTGCGGCAGGTGCGGCCGCAAAAAAAACGCGGCTGACCTTGTTTTTTTTCGCGGTCGCACCTGCCGCAAGTGCCAAGACCGCACTTGCCGCACCTGCCGCAAGCCCGCCTATACATTGTATGAGGCTTGCCGCAAGTGCAGCCGGTATGCGGTAATCGCAGCAGATGCGGTTTTTTCACCGCATCTGCCGCGATTTAAAAAAAACACTGATGTGAAAGGGGCCTTAGGCTGCTTTCACATCAACGGTAATCGCTGATCGCTTCAGTTGCGGTGAAAAAACCGCAACTGCCGCGATTACCGCATAACGACCGCCCTTGCGGTTCACCTGCGGCAAGCCCCATGCAATGTCTATGGGGCTTGCGGCAGGTGCGGTACAGTTGCGGTTTTGGCACTTGCGGCAGACGCGGTCGCAAAAAAAACCCGCGGTCAGCCACGGTTTTCTCGCGGTCGCATCTGCTGCAAGTGCCGAAACCGCACCTGCCGCACACTTACCACAAGCCCCATAGACATTGCATGGGGCTTGCCGCAGGTGAACCGCAAGTTGGGCCGTTATGCGGTAATAGCGGCAGTTGCGTTTTTTTCACCGCAACTGCCGCGATCAGTTATTACCGCTGATGTGAAAGGGGCCTTAGTTATACCAAAATAGAATGTTTATTTTGCAGATAAAAGTCACAAAGTATTTAGGGGCGTCACAATAAAGGGGTGTGGATATGAAAGCGCATGGTTAAAATCCCCCCCTTTCCCCCCAAAAAAAAAAAAACAAAACAGTGAAAGACGTTCCCTGAGTCAAATGGGGGAGGAAGTGCAAAATTTTCTGATTGTAGATGCAACGGTGCAGATTCCTTTAGTATACACACACGCTCAGCTTTATATATTAGATAGATATAGCAGCAGTCCTGCTCTTATATAAAGTGGAATATCTCCTAAAAAAATGAATCAAGTGAAACAGCTTTTTTGTCTAGAGCGCTTTTGTTAAATACAAAATAGCAGATAATAAACAACAATTTAAAACAAAAAAACAATGGGAGGGAGAAATAGAAAAAATTAAATCTTGACGTGACACTGGTATTTGCAGCCTTTACATTAAATTAGTATGGAAGCACATTTTGACTCCTCTGTGCTAAATCACCAATGAGAATCAACTGTGATAAATTGTCAGTGCCCGAGTGACATGAATTAGCCAATGAATGATGACTTCAATGTTTTAAAAATCCACATGTTAGGCCCTATTCCTTTGTCACAGTGGTGAAGACAATTGAGCCATCTAAGGACTTCAAAACTGCTATTATGTGCAAACACAAGACTTCCAAAGGCTATAAGACTGTCTCCAAAAACCTTGGTATCTCAGTTTTAACAGTGTGCTATCTTATGTTTTTTTAAATCAGGTAGTTTTTATTAAAAATTCCATTTTACAAACACTTCCGTGAAAGTATCATTTTTCTTTTAACTTTTACCCCGAGTTTCAACATTTAGAACATCCCCGCCCCCTCTCCTTCAGTCACAGTAAAGTGTATATGTTGACAATAACCAATAACCACTCACCATTGATAGGTTTCTTTTAATCCATTTCTTTCTTTTTTTTTTTTAAACATTATTTTTATTGTTTTCAACACATAAAGGAAGAAATACAGTCATTAATAATCATATTTTAAAGTGGGAAAGAGACAGACATCAGTCATTACAGAGTCCCCAAAAAGACTTAATAAAATAGTTACATAGTTACATTTTTGTAGTCAAATCTCTCTCCCCACTCCCTCCATCAGAATAATCTTCCCAAATTCTTCTTCGAGATGCTTAAAGTAATAAAAATATACGAACACAAAGAAAACAATTAAGTTTTGTTAATTTTCAGCCTGTAAGGCTAGTTATCAAAGACCAGAATATTTTACTTTAACTAATGTCTCTGTCCATTTCTTTCTTAAACGTATGTAACCTACACTTTCTAAGTGGTGGGGAGGGAGGTGCGGGGAGGACGACGGGTGCACGTTTCGCCTGGTTACGCTTCCACGGGTACGCAAATGTGAAAGTAGCCTTATGTGGTATGTTCACCTCCATGAACCCTTGTATGACATTAAGAACCACTATCCAAAAAGCCTGCAAGCACGAACAGGACCATAGCATATGTATGATTTAGGCCTCCTCCGATGTACACCTTGGACACTTAGAGTCTCCTCAAAGTCATCCACATACGAATCTTGTATGCTATGTATATAGTGAGCCTGTGACATCCTCCTAGCCTCACTCGTAAATATGTTGAAACGTACAGTAAAATTGATTCCCATTGTTCTTTTGTTATAAGCCCCAGTTCCTCTGCCTATTTAATTTTAGCCGCCAGCAGGTACCTTCTCAGAAATGACTCCAGACGACTCCTGTATATTAGGGAAATGAAACCCCTGGTGTCCTCCTGTGGCCCGATTAAATTCAGCATGCAGTCAGACTGCACAACCGCCATTGACATTCTGTGCTGTTTATTGAATGCATGTCGCAACTGCATGTATTGGAAGAACATATTCTGGCATAAAGGGAACTCCTTCCTGAACTCTTCAAACGTTTTAAACGTCCCTCCATCCATTGGCTGCGAAATGTACTAAATCCTGAATCGCATTCACTTTCCAAAGCCCCGCAGATGCATGAGTTCCACCACTCTGGGGTCGTGCCAAATTGACATGTAACTTGTGTACTCTGTGATACCCTTCCACGGCTTAATTTTTTGCCATATTTTCCCAAGCATGACCAACTTTGGGAAATTTTTTGAATTAAGACAAAATGACCCACCTCCTGACTAGCTGAGTAGCAATGATGCAATGTAATAGATCCAGGGATTAAGCATTGAAAGACCCCCCTCGTCCTTAGGTCTCTGCAAAAATTCCAGTTTGATACGCTGCTGTCCTCCCTTTCATCTTAGATCTCTGAAAATTTTATTAATCCTATGGAACCTGTTCTGGTGGAGCCACCGAAGCATTATGTAAAACATAAAGGAGATGGGGCATGAATATTATCTTAATTAGATTAACTCTTCTCCCCACCGACAGGTATAGTTTTTTTTAGGCTACTATCTTCTGCTTGAACTTGCCCAGCAAGGGGGATAGATTGAGCCCACAATAGTCCCCTGTTTTGGCTGAGATCACAATTCCCAAATATCTAAAATCACTGACCACCTGCAGTGAACCCCCCCCCTGATCCATCCTTGCGGGAGCCGCCACATCCAGCGGAAGCAACACAGATTTGTCCAATTTAATGGAAAGCCCAGAGATGGCACTGAAATCTGCAATGGTTGTCATAATGGTTCTCAGAGAGTCCTGCGCATCTCCCAAAAACAGCATATCATCCACGTAAAGCGCCACCTTCTCCTGGTGATTCCCATATTTGAACCTCTTTATCTCACTGCCACCAGTGGTTCTATCGCAATTGCAAATAGTAAAGAGTACAAGGGGCATCACTGCCTTGTACCCCGTAACAGGGAAAACTCTTCAGATAAATGACCATTAACTCTCACGTTTGCCGTTGAAGCAGCGTACAACAACTGAACCCTCTTTATGAACATGTTCTCAAAGTCCATCTGATGCATCGTGGCTCAAAGATACTCCCACTCCACGCTGTTGAATGTCTTTGCGGCATCTAATGACAGAATGACACTCTGGCTTTTTCCGCTCTTGCTTGCATATTGATAAACAAGCGTCAAAGATTATTTGCTGTAGACTTATTAAGCATAAACCCCGATTGGTCTTGATGTATAATATAATTGATGTTATCACCTCGATTGGCCAACATTTTAGCTAAGAACTTTATGTCCACTGTCAATAACGAGATCAAAAGGGTTAACAGAAAGTGCTGGGTTTCATAGATCCACCGCGCTGACCTCCAGTGAAGACAAACAGAGTGATGTATAAAACTCTGTTTAATGGGTAATTTGCCTACCGGTTTCGTGATTTCAGTTATCACTTCATCAGGGCATCAAGAGCAGCAGTATTAACAAGATTTATATACACACAACAACATTATATGACTCCACCCTTCAATTATGATGGTGTTTCCTGTGGGAACGCCTCCTTCACACATGCAGGGTGGATAACATCTATTAAAAGACATATCAATAACAATAATTCATTAAAAACACCACATCTATTACAAAAACACTCTTCAATTCACAAATTAGATAAAAATGCACCAAGATCCACATGGGATTCAATCTGGCACCTCCAAAACTAAAAGCTTATAAAGTCAGCATTAGATCACTAAGCCATTCATACAGATAGAAAAACTCAGTAAGTGTATGTAGGGAGAACATACCTACTGGGGAGTTAGAAAAGATATATCTGTTATATGACCCCACCCATTCAGGTATGAAGGTAGCTCCACTAGGAACGCCACCCTCAAACCCTCTGGGTGGACAACATCCATTAAAAGGCATATAAATACAAAATAATATAATCTATGTAACATTAAAACACCACACATGAAGAAAGCATAAAAACCTCTCTAAATCATAAAATTAAAAAATAGTATAAAAATGCACAATGATCCACAGGGGATTCAATCCAGCGTTTCCAAAACTATAAATTCACAGGGCAAGCATTAGACCACTTGGCCATTTAAGTTAATTGAAAACTCATCTCAGTCATAATATGTGAAGAGAACCTACCTATTAGGAGTTTGAATATTTATTATTAAAGGGGACCTGTTTTCTATTATAATTCCCCATTATCTGATGGGCTTATAACTTAAAAAAATAAATAAATAAATAAAAAATATAATTTTTCATTTATTTAAAATACATGCATTAATATCAATAGAAACAAAAAAAAAACAAAAAAAAAAAAAACTGAAGTTCAAACCCTGGACTCCAAAACTTGTGTTACCATTAAAAAATCAATTATCCACTAAGCTATAGGGGTGCTCACACTTACAACAATTTAAAGCTAGTCATGAATGTTATCTTCACCATTACCTGTATACACTAATAGTTGGTACCAACCACAGGGGAGGGATAAAAATAGTATCATCATTCTATCATACCTCTATATATATACACATACACTAGTAACGTGCACATAATGAGACAATTTTTATTAGAGTGATTAGAATAGGTCACTCACCTCATTCAAACCACCCGGCTGGAGGGTCTTTAGTTTGAATATCCAGTAGGTTTCCCTCTTTGCCAGCCGGTCTAATCTATTTGTGTTATTAAATGGTATATGATCTATGGGTGTGATTGTAAACTTCATCTCACCCCCATGTATTTCCGTACAATGTCTAGACAATCCATGGTGAAGCAATCCTTTTTTAATATTATACCTATGTGAATTTAACCGTTTGTGTAACTCCTGAGAAGTTCTACCCACATACTGTTTGTTGCATATACATTGGATAAGGTATATAACATAATCAGTCTGACAAGTTAGTCTGAATGCAATCTTGTATTCTTTTTGATCATCGTTTTGAGCATGAAAGGTGGTGACTTTATGGCCTATTATTTGGCAGCATTTACAACCCCTTTTATGACATTTATAGGAGCCTTTCTTTCCAGATATAGTCTCCACAATATTATTTTTTGGGTGGAGAGATCTCAAGACACTAGGGGCCAATACATTTTTTATAGTTGGAGCTCTCCTATAGGTGACTATAGGTTTAGGGGGCACCACTTTATTTAATATGGGATCATTTAGAACAATCTTCCAATGTTTTTGTAGGATGTCTCGTATATGATGGTGTTGTACTGAAAACATGGTTATAAAGCTGACTTCATTCTTACTGTCCATGTCCCTCTTGTTATTGTATTCAATAAGGTCATTCTGGGTTATTCCCTTGGCAGATTGATAGGCACGTTTTACTAAAGTTGAAGGATATTTTTTCTCATTAAATCTTCCCTGCAAAATTTTGCTTTGTTCTCTATAATCACGAGTAGAGGTACAGTTTCTCCTGATGCGTAAATATTGATTCTTGGGAATGTTACGTAGAAAAATTAACACAAAAAATTTCTTTAAGAAAATAGATGCCAATGGCTATGTGCACTATCACAGTGGGCATTATAAGCCATGGCTACGTAACATTCCCAAGAATCAATATTTACGCATCAGGAGAAACTGTACCTCTACTCGTGATTATAGAGAACAAAGCAAAATTTTGCAGGGAAGATTTAATGAGAAAAAATATCCTTCAACTTTAGTAAAACGTGCCTATCAATCTGCCAAGGGAATAACCCAGAATGACCTTATTGAATACAATAACAAGAGGGACATGGACAGTAAGAATGAAGTCAGCTTTATAACCATGTTTTCAGTACAACACCATCATATACGAGACATCCTACAAAAACATTGGAAGATTGTTCTAAATGATCCCATATTAAATAAAGTGGTGCCCCCTAAACCTATAGTCACTATAGGAGAGCTCCAACTATAAAAAATGTATTGGCCCCTAGTGTCTTGAGATCTCTCCACCCAAAAAATAATATTGTGGAGACTATATCTGGAAAGAAAGGCTCCTATAAATGTCATAAAAGGGGTTGTAAATGCTGCCAAATAATAGGCCATAAAGTCACCACCTTTCATGCTCAAAACGATGATCAAAAAGAATACAAGATTGCATTCAGACTAACTTGTCAGACTGATTATGTTATATACCTTATCCAATGTATATGCAACAAACAGTATGTGGGTAGAACTTCTCAGGAGTTACACAAACGGTTAAATTCACATAGGTATAATATTAAAAAAGGATTGCTTCACCATGGATTGTCTAGACATTGTACGGAAATACATGGGGGTGAGATGAAGTTTACAATCACACCCATAGATCATATACCATTTAATAACACAAATAGATTAGACCGGCTGGCAAAGAGGGAAACCTACTGGATATTCAAACTAAAGACCCTCCAGCCGGGTGGTTTGAATGAGGTGAGTGACCTATTCTAATCACTCTAATAAAAATTGTCTCATTATGTGCACGTTACTAGTGTATGTGTATATATATAGAGGTATGATAGAATGATGATACTATTTTTATCCCTCCCCTGTGGTTGGTACCAACTATTAGTGTATACAGGTAATGGTGAAGATAACATTCATGACTAGCTTTAAATTGTTGTAAGTGTGAGCACCCCTATAGCTTAGTGGATAATTGATTTTTTAATGGTAACACAAGTTTTGGAGTCCAGGGTTTGAACTTCAGTTTTTTTTTTTTTTTTTTTGTTTTTTTTTTTGTTTCTATTGATATTAATGCATGTATTTTAAATAAATGAAAAATTATATTTTTTATTTATTTATTTATTTTTTTAAGTTATAAGCCCATCAGATAATGGGGAATTATAATAGAAAACAGGTCCCCTTTAATAATAAATATTCAAACTCCTAATAGGTAGGTTCTCTTCACATATTATGACTGAGATGAGTTTTCAATTAACTTAAATGGCCAAGTGGTCTAATGCTTGCCCTGTGAATTTATAGTTTTGGAAACGCTGGATTGAATCCCCTGTGGATCATTGTGCATTTTTATACTATTTTTTAATTTTATGATTTAGAGAGGTTTTTATGCTTTCTTCATGTGTGGTGTTTTAATGTTACATAGATTATATTATTTTGTATTTATATGCCTTTTAATGGATGTTGTCCACCCAGAGGGTTTGAGGGTGGCGTTCCTAGTGGAGCTACCTTCATACCTGAATGGGTGGGGTCATATAACAGATATATCTTTTCTAACTCCCCAGTAGGTATGTTCTCCCTACATACACTTACTGAGTTTTTCTATCTGTATGAATGGCTTAGTGATCTAATGCTGACTTTATAAGCTTTTAGTTTTGGAGGTGCCAGATTGAATCCCATGTGGATCTTGGTGCATTTTTATCTAATTTGTGAATTGAAGAGTGTTTTTGTAATAGATGTGGTGTTTTTAATGAATTATTGTTATTGATATGTCTTTTAATAGATGTTATCCACCCTGCATGTGTGAAGGAGGCGTTCCCACAGGAAACACCATCATAATTGAAGGGTGGAGTCATATAATGTTGTTGTGTGTATATAAATCTTGTTAATACTGCTGCTCTTGATGCCCTGATGAAGTGATAACTGAAATCACGAAACCGGTAGGCAAATTACCCATTAAACAGAGTTTTATACATCACTCTGTTTGTCTTCACTGGAGGTCAGCGCGGTGGATCTATGAAACCCAGCACTTTCTGTTAACCCTTTGGATCCTTACTTTTGCTGGGCACCTGCTGCGACCATAAGAGAGAGCGGAGTTAGTTGGTTGTGACTTGCACAACCAAATCAGGTGAGTCCTTCCACTAAAGGGGGGCACTGAGGATAATTGTACAAAAGGAAATTACTCTATGTGCGCTCCATTTCCCTTTTTATAATAACGAGATCAGACAGTATGAGGCAGGTAAACACGGGTCTCTACCCTTTTTTGGTAATACTAGTTATGGCTTCCTGCATGGACTGTGGCAACTTCCCCCTCTCCATACCTCCCCTTATATACATCCAACAATGCAGGCAGCAGATTCTTCCTGTATTTCTTGTACATAGCCGCATCAAGCTCTTCCAAGTCAAACGGTTCCTTCAGAAGTCTCTGAGACTCCAAGGAGAGTTTTGGAAGTGGTTCTTTGTCTAAGAATCTTTTTCATCACTGGCTCTACCTGTGATTTATGTAGGTCTGCATAAAGGTTTGCCATTATTTCCAGTATGTCCTGGGTATTGTTGACCTCCCTTCCATCCTCTCCCTTTAGCCTAAGTATAAATGATGATTCCCTTTGTGTAGTAGTTGTTAAAGAGAGAAGGTAACCTGCCCTCTCCCCATCTTCGTAATATTGCACAGTTTGAAACATCATCTTGCACTCCTCTGTCAGTAGTGAAATTTTGTTCACTCCAACTTGGGCATCCTACAACCTCTCCTGTGCGCGTGGGTTTGGGTTTAGTATTAAAAGACGAACCCAAAAAACCTTTTTGCGGATCATTTCTAAATGATTACGCGTTTGAGGCTGCCACTTGGCAACTCGGAGCTTCAGCTTCCTCCATAAATTTTCAATGGGATTAAGGTCTGGAGACTGACTAGGCCACTCCATGACCTTAATGAGCTTTTTTTCGAGCCAATCTTTTGTTTTGTTAGCTGTATGTTTTGGGTCATTGTCATTCTGGAAGTCCCAGCCATAACCCATTTTTAATGTCCTGGGGGAGGAAAGGAGGTTGTCACTCAGGATTTTACAGTACATTGCTCCATCCTTTGTACCATTGATGCGGTGAAATAGTCCTATGCCCTTAGCAGAGAAACGCCCTCAAAACATAATGTTTCCACTGCCATGGTTGCCTGTGGGGATGATGTTCTTTGGGTAGGCAGTATTTCTCTTCCTCCAAACATGGAGTGTTGAGTTAGTGCCAAAGAGCTCAATGTATGTTTCATATGACCACAGCACCTTCTCTCAATCACTCTCAGGATCACTAAGGTGTTCATTAGAAAACTTCAGATGGGTCTGCACATGTGCCTTCTTGAGCAGTGGGACTTTGCGGGCACTTCAGGATTTTAATCCATTACATCGTAATGTGTCCTCAATGGTTTTCTTGGCGACAGTGTTCCCAGCTGCCTTGACATCATTAACAAGTTCCCCCCATGTAGTTTTAGGCTAATCTTTCACCTTCCTCATGATCCTGGATACCCTGGGAGGTGAGATTTACATGGAGCCCCAGATCGATGTCGATTGACACTCATTTTATATTTCTTCCATTTTTTTTTTTTACTATTTCACTAACAGTTCTCTCTTTGTCACCCAGTCTTACTTATGGTTTTGTAGCCCATTCCAGCCTTGTGGAGATCTAGGATATTTTCCCTTATATCCTTAGAAAGCTCTTTAGTCTTGCCCATGTTGTTAGAGTCTGACTGACTGAGTTTGTGGACTGGAGTCTTTTTTTATGCAGGTGACAATTTAAGACAGCTGTATTTAATGCAGGTAACAAGTTAATTAGGAGCGTCCAACTGGTCTGTAGAAGCCAGAACGTCTTATGGTTGGTAAGGGATCAAATACTTATTTCTCTCTGCAAAATGCAAATACAGTTATATAATTTAGATAATGTGATTTTCTGGATTTTATTTTTGATATTCTATCTCTCACTGTTACAATTAACCTGCCCTTAAAATTATAGACCGTTCATGTCTTTGTGAGTGGGCTTTCTCCCACAGTAGCTTCCCAGACGGTCAAGACCCCCATGGGCTGACCCCCATTAATTGCGAAATATTCCTTCAGGCCTTTGTCTAACACTTTTATCAGATCTATTAGTTGTAACCAAAACAGATTCAACCGCCACATGAGTCTACTTCCAGCTAGACGGTCCTCAGCCTGGAGCACTACATATAGGGGTAATGGTCCAATGCCATTCTAGTTAAGTATCCAACCTCCTCAAATAAGCCATGCATCTGCTCATTGCCCAAAGCCAAGTGGATCCTTGGCAATGATGAAAAATTGTCTGAGAAACCGGAGTACTGGAAAGTATTTGGATGCCTGACCCTCCATAGATCAATTAAAGAGCTCCTACATCCCCCCAAAGATTTCAATCTAAAGGTAGCACTGACTGCAGCATGTATGCTGCATTCAGGCATGGGGTCCCCCAAGTGTTTCTGATGTCTAAATCTTGAAATACGGCCTTTTAAAATGTATACAACTGAGTCAGGAGGGCATTACCAAATCCATGAGTTGGCCCTTCGTGCCCCCTCCCTGCACCCTGTCTGTCCCTGAATTCTCGGAATAAATGACCGTCTTCTCTGTTTCGGTGAGTGCCGCCTCTTTTTCTATTATATTTTTCTGGTGCTTTGGCTGTGCACCACCGGAGGGGAACTTGCCATGACTGGAAGATAATCCGAACTTGATATTTGGTACCGCTAAGTGCCCTGCCTGTCTTGCTCACAAAAGATCCATGAGTCAGCTCCTTCTCTGGGGGCTATTCCTGCCCCCTGCTTCTATGTTCTCCCTCCTCCCTGTCCTGGCCGCCTCCTTCCTCCCTCCTCCCTGTCCTGGCCGCCTCCTTGATGGCCTGTCAGCTCTCCTCACTCTACGCCTGCGTCTCCTTGTGCTATCACACGCAGGCGTAGAATGAGGTGTTGCTACTGTGGGCACCTTGCTCTTGCTCCCGCCTCCCGCCCTGTCAGCAACAATTGTTCCCATCCTCCTGTAAAACATGGAGCAGGGCGGGAACAAGTGCTGATGCCCCTCGCTCCTGTCCCGCCCTGTCGTCAGCACCGGTTCCCGCCTTGCTCCATGTTATACATGGAGGAGGGCGGGAACAAGTGCTGACATCAGGGCGGGAGGCGGGACAGGTGCACAGGGACAACAATAGGAACACCTCGCTCTGCGCCTGTGTGTGATAGCACAAGGAGGCGCAGGTGCAGAACGAGGAAAAGTGACAGGCCATCAAGGAGGCGGCCAGGACAGGAAGCAGGAAGGAACATAGAAGCAGGGGCCAGGAATAGCCCCCGGAGAAGGAGCTGACTCATGGATCTGGTAATGCCCTCCTGACTCAGTTGCACACATTTTAAAAGGCTGTATTTCATGATTTAGACATCAGAAACACATGGGGGAACTCCTTGCCTGAATGTAGCATACATGCTGCATTCAGTGCTACCTTTAGATTGAAATCTTTGGGGGGGGGGAAGGGGTGAAAGATCTTCTTTAATGCTGCCTCCCCGAGCAATGTACCAAACGGGGTGCAGTTACCACCACGCTTCTGCACCTCCCGTCTGCCTCTGTCCATGTGAGTGCCCGGGATATTATTAAAATCCCCCACTATTACAAACGGTAAATGTGTGAATTCTGATATCACCTCCAAAAGTTTGTGTTTTACTTTACCACTGTATGGCGATGAAATATACAGAGATATGACAAGCATTACCCTATTGTACAGTTTACACCGCAGGCATACATATCTCCCCAATCAAAAAGTTGGGGAAGGGAAATTGGAAAGCTGCCCCACTTGTTCCATAAACCCTTTCACTTCCAGACTGACATGGCTTGCATCCACCAATATTTGCAAGATTAGAATGGAAGTCCAGTTGACAACTTTATCCATCATAAAACTTCAGGCTCTCACTAAGGCTGGCTTCACACTTGCAGATGGATCTGCAGCGTTTTGCAGATGCATCTGCAAGTGTGAGCATGCTGACCGCGGCCCCTATGTTTATAATAGGGCGCACGCGGTGTGAAAGCTCTCATTCACTCCTATATGTGTACTGTCAGCAGGCGTATGCCTGCTGACAGATCACACACTCCCGTCCGCACTGTGGACGCGAGATGTAGCGTCCATGCTGCGGGCGGGAGAGTGTGATCTGTAAGCAGGCATACGCCTGCTGACAGTACACATATAGGAGTGAATGAGAGCTTTCACACCGCGTGCGCCCTATTATAAACATAGGGGCCGCGGTCAGCATGCTCACACTTGCAGATGCATCTGCAAAACGCTGCAGATCCATCTGCAAGTGTGAAGGCAGCCTAAAAACATTAAAAAAGTTCTGGACCACGCAGGATCCCGGCCCTCATGCGTTTCAGAAGTCCTTAGTCTTAGGCTCCTAAGTTTTGTGGATGAAGTCGGCAGTCGGACGTCCTTTCTAATCATGCATATCTCCCCAGCTTGTCTGCAGGGTACTTTGAGACATTCAAAGGGTATTAGCCGAGTGTACTAATATACTGACCCCTCGAATAAGCAGAGTGAGTTGCATGATAACCCGTCTGTATACATCTGTTATGCAAGGTGTGGGTTTTCTCCAGAACCATATGGGTCTCCTGTAGGCAAATCATGGCTGTTTTTTTTTACGTGAAAACTGAAATATTGCTAGTCTTTTCACATTGGATGCCAACACCCTAACATTCCAACTTACCCAACCCCCTGACATTCCAGCTCACAATCTTCATATTACCTACCATCATGACCCATATCTCCGCTCAGTCCTCTCCTACCCCATCTTCTGTTTCTTAACAGTGTTGAAATCTCTAGAGCACCCAGTGTGACTGAAGATACCTGCAACCCTACCCGCTCCCTGCCTTTTTTTTTTTAATAATTCTTTATTTTAGAAAAGTTTTGAATTTTCATTACAGGAAAGAAAACACAGACATTACTTCTCAGTCAGTATATCCAAACAAATATCACGTAGATAAGTTGGCCAGACCAGTTAGGCCCAAACTCAGCAAATATTATATATATTTTTATGCGTCTACTGTGTAGACACTGCTTTAAAGGGTAAGGACCTACAATATAATGTTCCATTTAAGACCTTACATCAATATTCAATCTTCACAGTAGAATTCATTGCTGCAACATCATATATTAACAAGGAAAAAGAACAGTTATAGAGTAGACATGAGGGGGAGGGTGGGTAGGGAAGGGGGGGAAGAGACGGTGGCAAATTATGTGGAAACGCGTAGCCTCTACGCAGGTGGAAAAGTGCAACCCTACTAGACCAGCCAAATCAATTGGCGTGTCCGCCGAGGAAGGGTTTTCTAACAGTCTCTATAAGTCTTATATAAATCAGATTGTTGAAACATCATCCAGGAAAACCACATATTCCGGAAAGCTACATATTTGTCATGGATTGAGGAGGTCAAGTCCTCTAGGTGCATGAGATCGTTCACCTTCTCCATCCACATTGACACGGAGGGGCATCTCTCTGTCCTCCAGAGCATTGGAACACACGATCTAGCCGCCATATCTAAAAATCTCAACAAGGAACGCTTATATTTACGAAGAGGCATCTCACAGTGATGTAACAAGAAAAGGGCCGGGCCCAGGTCAGCTGTACACTCTGTGACAACCCTGACGATCTTTGTCACTTCAGACCAAAACGGCCTAAGCTTCCTACACTCGCAAAATGTATGGGGTAGGGTACCGTCTGCCTCGCCACACCTCCAACAACCCGGATCAGTAGAAGGAAAAACCCTATGTAGTTGGGCAGGAACTCTATACGATCTTGTCAATATTTTATAATTAGCTTCCTGCAGTCTCGAGCATATTGAGGTTGAGTGAGCTAAAGTAAATATATCAGATCTCTGGTCTATTGACAGCTCCAGACCTAGATCAGCTTCCGACTTCAACATAAATTGGGGAATCGGCAGGTCCAGGAGGGGATATCAGACACGCGTAGATCCTCGACACCGCATGTCTACAGTCATCCGCATCTAGACACATATGTTCAAATAACGTCTTCGGCCCTATAAAGGACGACTTTGGAAGTAACTTCCGGAGGTAATGCGTGAGCTATAGGCATCTCCAGAATCCCAAAGCCCCTTTGGGTCCGTAATTGAGTTAGGTTGTTCAAGCGTGGGCCAAGTGTCACCAACGCCCCAACTCTCAACTCTGTCTAGTCCCACCGCAATCCAACATTGGAAAACTGGGTCATCTATGCTGGGTTTAAAATCGGGGTGACTCAGGATCGGACATAAAGTCGAAGTGTATGGAATCATCAAGGATCTGACCAGGGTATAGTCGCATACCCTGAGGGTGGCCCCAATCGTCGGGTGGTCGCAAACCGTCTCACCTCATCTGATCGATGTCCAAGGCAACGTCTGAAGTCTTACAGAGGTGGTGTCCTGTTCAATCAGTACCCCTACTTTGTTCTTTCCGTGTCTACACCAGTCTACCACCCGCGCAAGATGACCGGCTATGTGATACAATTTGATATCTAGCAAATTCACGCCACCCTCCTTCTTACGTCTGTGTAAAATAGATCTTGCCAATCTCTGTTTCGTATTATTCCAAATGAATCGTGTCTGAATTTGTGAGATTATCTTAAAAAAAGTATGTCGGTATGTTGACGGGGAGTGTCTGTAGATAGTATAAGACCTTCGGGCTCCCTGCCTTTTTTAACAGTACTCCTTAACAACAACTTATCAACAATTCAAACAGTGCATTACATCCTTCCAGTACATGAAGGGTGGGCATATGTTTTGCTTTTTCTTTCCCTTAGTACATCAGATCCAGTCCCGCACAAAGTCCCTGTAACACAGAGATTTATTATGGCATGCTATTGTGACCTTTCTACAAATTTTCAGTATAACGTTTAACCATTTGTTGAGTCCAAGTACCATTCTGGACACAAAATACTTATGCCCATCACCCACCCAGCAGTATAAGAAATTCAAGCAAAAAAGAAAAAAATCACCGCCTCTCAACTGCCCGAGCTCCTCAATTTGTCCAATCGCAGCTGCCTCTCGTAGTTGTCCTACCATTTAAGCGCCTCTTTGGCCTCTGTGAAAAAGTGCACTGATCCCCCAGCCACCACTCTCAACTTGGCTAGGTACTTCATTGAGTAGACCATTCCAAGTGGCCTTAGTCGCTTCTTGATGTCAAATTTAGAACGCTGTTTTTGTAGTTCTGTGGAGAAGTCTGGGAAAATGGATATTTTGAAACTGTTGATTGTGAGGTCCGGGTGCTTGAGTTTGGCGTCTCTGTCCCGATAGTGAAAACGTTTTGCCAGTACCAGTCTCTGTGAGTAACGCAGTGGAAGGGGACAAGTGGGGATCCTCAGTGCATTATGTTATTAAGACGTTTGCCAAGCCTAGAACATTCAAGAACCTCCCTGGATGTGAGGGAAAGAGGAAAATTGACAAGAGATGTCTTCGAAGGTTAGTACGAATGGTGGAAAACACAACACGTCAAATATCCAAAGAGCTAATGGCCAACCTGGAACAGTTTGAGGTCATGGTTTTAACAAGTACCATACACCATACACTAAACCAAGCAGAGCTTTAAGGGCAAAGGGCAAGGAAGAAGCAATTGCCGAAGAAAAGACATAAAAAGACATGACTGGTCTTTCCCAAAGAGTACCTTGACAAACCACAAATTTTGTAGGAAAATGTTCTGTAGACAGTTGAAACAAAAATAGACCTTTTTGGTTATGGGATCAGAGAATTTTCAGGAGATTTTTAGAGTGAGTTGTCCTACCCAGTGTAAAAAAAACTTTGTTTGAAGATCATGGGACCTTCAGCAAGACAATGACCCAAAGTAATATCCAAAAGTACACTGGAATGGTTGAAAAAAAAAATGGGCTGTTTTAACATGGCCAACAATGAGTCCTGACCTCAATCCCATTGAAAATCTTTTGGATGAGGTTAAAGGGAATCTGTCACCTCCGAAAAGCAACCTAACCTATCAACACATGCCCCTGCACTTTCCTATCACCATTATAACTATCCCTCTCTCGGCTTAATGCTTGCTTTCAATGTTCTAAAAACGTTTTTATACTTACTCATTAGGATGGTAATGAAGTGGGGGGGCTATATGCACTAGTCCCCCTGGGCATGTTGGTTTGCAGCCTGAATGATCGTTTATCACGCCCCCATGGGCGTGATCTTGAAATTAAATTTTGCGCCCTCAGCCTGGCACCCTCCGCGCTGCTGTGCAGCAATGATGCTGAACGCGTCATTTCCGGAACCGCAGGCCCCTTAGCAACCAGATATTTATCGGAGCAGCACATAGCGCTGCTAAGCTTGGCTCCATACTGCTGCTAAGGTAAATATCGGGTGGCTAAGGGGCCATAGCAACCCAATATTTACCTTAGTAGCGGTGTGCGCTGCTAAGCGGGGTTCTATAGAGCCCCACTTAGCAGCACTATGCACTGCTAAGGTAAATATGGGGTTGCTAAGGGGCCTGCGGTTCCGGAAAAGACACGTTCAGCGTCATTAAAACAGGAAGGCTGCACAGCAGAGCGGAGGGGGCCAGTCTGGGGGCACAAAATTTAATTTCAAGATCACGCCCATGGGGGCGTGATAAAGGATCATTCAGGCTGCAAACCAACACGCCCAGGAATACTATTGCATATAGCCCCTGCTTGATTATCATCCTAATTAGTAAGTATAAAAATGTTTTTTAGCAGATTGAAAGCAAGCATTCAGCAGAGAGAGGGATAGTTATAATGGTAATAGGAAGGTGCAGGGACATGTATTGATGGGTTAGGTGGCTTTTCGGAGGTGACAGGTTCCCTTTAAATCTGCCATTAGAAAAAAGAACCCTGCAGATATTCAAGAACTTGAACAAACTGTAAAGGAAGAGTAGGGAAAAAATACCAGCTGAGAAGTACAAGAAGCTTATAGATGGCTACAAGAAATGTATGCAGGCTGTCATCAATGCCGAAGGCTGTGCAACCAAGTATTAATGCTTTTGTTGCACATGCTCTTTATGGTTTCTTCATTGAAATTGCAAAATGTAACTTGACAAATAATGTTTTATTCTTGTGTTACTTTGGACTACTAATAAAAAAAAGTCCTGAGGATATAACATTGGTAAATTTGCATTTATTTCTGGAGATATTCTACAGCCTATGGAAAAAATGAGGGGATGGCAATAATGATGAGCAGAACTGTAGATAGGTAGATATATTTAGAGGTGTATATATATTATTTTATGTTTTCACTGTATTTTATAGTCCCATTAGGCGGGATTTGAACCTCCAATAATATGATCGCTTTTGCTGTTTAGACAACACTATAGTACTGCTGTATGTAACAAGTCAGTCTCCTATGAATGCTAAAATCCACAAGAGTACGAGTATGAAAGGCACGCAGTTCTTCAACAGACTCCTGGCCGAAATAACTCCTTATTGCCCTGTCATCACCTCACGAGGACACTGATAGTAGCATAGAATGATGCTTTCCAATTCCAGCACGCTGTAAATATCACTGTCAGAGATTGACAGCCATATTTAACAGGTTAAAATTCTTAGGCAAAGCTCTGTTTTACCTGCAGTTGTTAGAAGCAGATAATGGTTGAATATCAAAGCCATTAACAGCTGGCAAAATGGTGGCTTAGTTCCTTTTTTTTTTTTTTTTTTTTAAGGGAAACTGGCAGCAGGATTTCAACCCTTACTCTAGCTGTATCCACATGTAGCGCTTTCGACCACAAGTCCAGTAACACCTTTACATCGCCATGTCCATTCCAGAGAAATCAGCATTTGAATTAAAACACCTTCTACAGGTCGCTCATGCGCATTTCTCCCCTCTTTGAAGTGGCCGCCCCTGCTCTGAATCCCTCCGCACGTCAGCAGCTGGATCTCAATCCAGCTGAAGTAGTGTGATATGTGGCCTGTGCTGCCTGTATACAATACATGGGGTCGCTCCAAGCACAGGCCACCAGGGCAGGAATAGCTCCGTACACTGTATCCTCTCCTCTCTGCTACACACAAGTGTCGGCTCAGGAGGGGGAAGGGCGGCAGACACAGGACAGAGAGCAGGAGGCATGACGGAGTGTGATCTAACCGCATGACAGACATAACATAGGTCAGAGTGTGTGTGCTGTGTGTACATGTGTGTGTATATGTGTGGTGTATGTATGTGTGTGTGTATATGTGTATGCATATGTGTGTATATGTGTGGTGTGGTGCATGTGTGTATGTGTGGTGTGTGTGTGTGTGCGTCTTATGGTACGTGTATGTATATTGGTGTGTGCTGTGTATGTATATTTGTGTGTGGTCTTATGGTATATATGTATAGGTATGTATATATGTGTGTGCATATTGTGGTACATGTGTGTATATTGGTGTGTGCTGTGTGTATATATGTATGTGTGTAGTGTGTATAGATGTCTGTGTGATGTGTGTTTAAGTGTGGTGTATATTGATGTGTGAATTTATATGTGTGTGGTGTGTGTGTAAATGTGTGAGTATGTGTGGTGTGGTTTGTGTGTGTGTATAGTGGCGTGTATGTGTGTGTGATGTGGTGCATGTGTCTATATATGTATGTATAAATGTGTGTTGTTGTAAATGTGTGTGTGAGTGTGTATGTGTATATATATATATATGTGTGTGTGGCGCGTGTTTATATATGTATGTATGTGTGTGTGGTGTTGTGAATGTGAGTACAAATGTGTGTGGTGCACGTGTATATATATATATATATATATATATCTATCTATGGGATGTGGTGCTTGTGTTTGGTGTGTGTATATGTGTGTGAGGTGCGTGCATATATATGTGTGGTGCTTGCATGTGTCTATATATATATATTAGTGTGTGCTGTGTGTGTATATATGTGCAAGAGTGTATATATGTGTGAATAAATGTGTGTGTGTGTGACATATATCTATGGGTGTGGTGCTTGTGTGTATATATGAGTGTGTGTTTGTGTGTGTATATATATATGTGTATATATATATATATATATATATATACATACATACATAGTGTGTGTGTGTGTGTATGTGTATATATGTATGTGTGGTGCTTGTGGGTGCGGTGTGTATGTATGTATCTGTATGTGTGCATGTGTGTGAATATATGTATGTGTGTGTGGTGTTTTGCATGTGTATATGATAATAGGACTGTGTCCATCATTGTTATGGTGGGAATAGTGCCCCAAGCAGGAAATATCAGTATGCCGCAGGCGGCCGCACACAACCCCCAGTATGTGGGGGTGTTTTTTTTTTTTTTGGGGGGGGGAGGGGGTGGGGGTGCAGATCTGGGGAGGCAGGTTTGGGGAGGTGAAAGTGTGGGTTTGTGAAGGGTTGCTGATTTGGGGGGCGGGGTGGCGGGGCTGCAGATTTGATGGGTGCGCATATAGGAGGGGGTGTTATTTTGGGAGGGCAGGGGTGGAGGAGTGAGGGGTAGGTTTGGGGGGGAGCAGGGGCAGTTGGAGGGGCAGGTTTGAGGCATATAGTGGACATACATACACATAGATACACATACATACATTCAGCTTATAACTAGAAATAGTTAGTTACTATGCCCGGGCAATGCCAGGCTCACAACTAGTATATATTTATTAGCACTCTCGTTTTGGTCCCTGCCTAATTACTTTCTGCTTGAAGGCATGTTTAGTGATCACTATTATGTCCCTATATATATCAATGCCTGCTTAGCTGTACATGGTGCCCTTGGAAAAAGCATTTTTGGTGAAACATGTACCGGGCTCTGCGGTAAATATGCACCTTCATATACGATTCTACACATGGATTAATTTCTATCTTACCTGATCCTATATTTTAATGGTGCATATACATTATATATATACATATATATATGTATAAGCAGTTACCTGGATAGTAGCTATAAGAAAATAGAATGGGTTAGCAAAGTCTTGCAAATGTAATACAGGGGATATTTGTGGGCTCCTGGTGTAATACAGGGGATATATGTGGGCTCATGGTTTAATAGAGGGGATACGTGTCATATCCTGGTTTAATAGAGGGGAAATGTGTGGGTGTCTGGTGTAATATAGGGCAGTGTTTCCCAACTCCAGTCCTCAAGGCACACCAACAGGTCATGTTTTCAGGATTTCCTTAGGATTGCATAGGTGATAATTTAATCACTTGCACAGGGGATAATTCCATCATCTGTCTAATGATAAGGAAATCCTGAAAACATGACCTGTTGGTGTGCCTTGAAGACTGGAGTTGGGAAACACTGATATAGGGGATATGTGTGGGTTCCTGGTGTAATTCAGGGGATATGTGTGGGCTCTTGGTGTAATACAGGGGATAATTGTGAGCTCCTGGTGTAATACAGGGGGTATGTGTAGACTCCTGATTTAATAGAGGTTTTATGTGTGGGTTCCTGGTGTAATACAGGGCCTATGTGTGGGGTCCTAGTGTTATACAGGGGATATGTGTGGGCTCCTGGTGTAATACAGGGGATATGTGTGGGCTCCTGGTGTAATACAGGGCTATGTGTGGGCTCTTGGTGTAATACAGGGGATATGTGTGGGCTCCTGGTGTAATACAGGGGATATGTGTGGGCTCCTGGTGTAATACAGGGGCTATGTGTGGGCTCTTGGTGTAATTCAGGGATATGTGTGGGCTCCTGGTGTAATACAGGGCATATGTGTGGGCGTCTGGTGTAATACAGGGGGCTGTGTGCGACCTCCTGCTGTATATTGGAGGCTGTGTGTGGCCCCCTGCTGTATACTGGGGGCTGTGCAGCCTCCTGCTGTATACTGCCTGTGTGCGGGAGGTTGTTAAAAGACTAGCAAAGAGGTGTGTTAGTCCCTTTGATTTTTCTGTGGCTGCTGCTTCACTAAGAGTCATGTCCCAGTGTGCACCATTTTCCAGAAGTCCTTGTCTTTGGCAGCTTCCTGGAATATCTCACAGACATGCATAAGCTGTGTTATACTATGAATGTCCGTTGCCTATAGCAACCAATCAGAAGCTGAGCTGTGATTGGTTGCTCTAGGCCACCTGAGAAATATCCAGGCTAACTGTCAAAACAGGCAAGGCAGTATCTATTATGCACATGTACAAACATCGAATAGGCCTTTTACTGACTGTAAAGCGCAGGGGTTAAAACTTCCCCTGAAAACATAGTCTATGACGTTCCCTGAGTCAAATGGGGTGTGTGCAAAATGTTGCAAAGTTTTGTAAAATGTGATGGTGTGGATTCCTTTAGTGGACATACAGTATATATACAGTGTGTATATGTGTATCTAATGTATATGTATATGTAATGCACAGGTGCAAGCTGCCACGGCGCGTTAGTAAATATAGATATGAAATAAAATGTGTGCATGACTCTGGAATGTATCACAGAAATATCAAACTAAACAGTAATCTATAAAAAGGGTGAAGAGAGATGAGGATTTTGTATGTGAGGGGACTATATGAATCCCGCAGTGCGGAGGGATACAGTGAAGGCAGGAGTGTGACAGTTCTGGTCACATGATCCTTTTTTGAACCCCTCCCACAATCTCTCCTGTTTAGCTCAGCATGGAGGAGAAACAAGCAAACAAAAAACATACAAAAGGGATTTTTATTCATGATAACCACTGTAAACATTTTTTGTGAATATTTACACTTATGTAGAGACTTTTGCCTGAAAAGTGTTTCATGGCACAACCCCTTTAAGAACTATTTGTAGATCTGAAGCCTCAACACTTTAAGGCTATGTGCACACCTAGCGATTTTGGTGCGTTTTTTTTGGGCATTTTTACTTGAAAATGCATCCCAGCAAAGTCTGAGTTTTCTGAAGTGCTGTGCCCATCTTCAGGTTTTTTCACCTGCAGTTCATTCTCTGTGCATTTTTCCCTGTGCTTTTCTTATAGAGTATATCATAGAAACGCATTGGAAAAACACATCTAAAATGCTAAAAACGCAGCCTTTTTTTCTGTAGCATTTTGCCTGCCAGAAGATGCATTTTTTGGTACATAAATAAAAAGCGAGATGGGCACATAGTCTATCTCTATCCCCTGTCCAGAGCTGCCTGTTCCTGCTTGACTGACAGTTTCTATGCCAAGGGTCTCAGTGTCACTTAGTCCTACAAGGAATACGGCCCCCCAATATCATTTTTTTTCTATGTGCAGCCCATTAACCCAGCCAAGTTTGAGACCCCTGCTCTATGCTATGTCACTTCAGGCAAAGAAGCTGTCAATCAGGAAAAGGCATCGGTGGGTGGAGAATAGAGCTGGACAGAGCGGAGGGATCAGATCCATAAGCATACCTACAACAGGTGCAGAGCTTGTAATCCCACCCGGGCCCTGGAGCATAGCGGGGCCCCTAATGTCCCTTTGGCCTTATAAAAAGCACTAATGCTTTTAAACATTTGCAATAATCGGGGGCCCGTTGGAGCTTTTGCACTGGGGCCCATGAGCTTCAAGTTACACTACTGTTCAGATCTATCAGAAGCCTGCAGCCACATTTCAATATCAATGCAAATGCTGATTTGTCAGTATTGGAAGAACAGACTGGCCATGTGAAGGTATTGCTGGACTTCTCTCCGAAAGAGCTGTGAAGTCCTGCTGACAGATTTTCTTTCATGTATTATTTAAGTCATCGTTTAAAGTCCCTACATATTTAGAAATTGAATTTTTGTGTTGTGTTGTGTGCTCTGTCTGTTTCATATCTTACTCTCCCAGTAACTTTTACATTAACAGATACTGGATTCCACAGTACCAGAAACAATTTCAACAGAGTCCATACCAGCATCTACAGTAAGTATTTAGACAAGAAATGGACATGATTTTATCAAGGCTACTCCATACCATGTACAGCCATGAATAGCCATGGCGATAAGTTTTGAGACGAAAGCCCCTGTCACACATAGCGAGATCGCTGTTGCGTTACAGGTTTTGTGACGCAACAGCGACCTCGCCAGCGATCTCGCTATGTTTGACACGTAGCAGCGACTGGGCCCCCGCTGTGACATCGTCGATCGTGTCGGAATGTCCTGGACCATTTTTTCATCGTCGGTTTCCCGCTGGCCAGCATGCATCGGTGTGTTTGACGCCTTAACAACGACCTCGTTGGCCACTCAGAACTCAGCCATGTAGGTCTGAGTCGTCAGACTAGCTGCTGTGTGACAGGGTCCCAACGACCGCCGAGGTCGTTATATGGGTCGCCGTATCGTTGCTGCGTCGTTCAGTAGATCTGACCGTTTGATATCTCACCAGCGACCACGTAGCGACGTTCCAGCGATCCCTACCAGGTTGTATCATTGTCGGGATCGCTATAACGTCACTAAGTGTAACGGGACCCTAAGACAAATTTTGTTCTTCACACAGTTTGCTGCTTCAGTGTTTTTAGACCTTCTAGTCAGATGTTTTTCCAGATACGGAAGTACAATTATAAGCATTTCACAAGTTTTTATACTTTTATTGACACATGCATTAAATTTATGCACAGACTCAATATTTAGTGTTGATCCTTATTTTCGTGAATTCTGCAATTCACCCTGGCATGTTAGCTTTCGGCTTTTGTGGCAAATCCTATTCTTGTCTAATCAATGCTTGAAGGTTATAGGTTTCTCTATTTTTGTTTATACATCCACTTTTAGAGGATTGACCACAGGTTCTCAATGGGACTGAGATCTGAGGACATTCCTGGTGATTTAACTCAATATTTCAATATTTTGTTCACTGAGCAACTCGGGTATCGTTTTTGCTTGGTGTCATGGTGTACCTTCCAGTGTGCTTTTTTTTCCTCTAATAAATATTTCTATTTTGGGTAGTGTGAAAATATTTGGTTAATAGTGACCTTTAATGGTTTGGCATAAACAGCTCTCAAGTTATAATAGAGAAAAAAAAATTTCATCCAGCTCACCTGTCCCTTTTTTTATTTTTTTGCACGTGGAAATCCAACCATCAAAAAATTCAGCACATAAAGATGAGAGCTCCACTTTTATTCCAACTTTATTTTAAAAGCATTACAGAGGAGGACAAATGGACAAATTAGCAGCAGGGCGGGAGAAGACCCATAATGGCTAGGGTCACATTTCCGTTTTGTTTGCAAAATCCTGATCCGGTTTTGAACTTTAAACAAGCTCAAAACCGGACCAGGAAACGCTCCTGATAGGAGCCTATGCAAAACACCGGATGGCTTCACAAGCCATCCGGTGGCCGGATCCGGCACTGCTGCCTGCGTTTAAAATCATGCAGGCAGCAGTTTTCGCAGCGTTTGCCGGGACCGCACTGCGGTCACCGGATGGCTCAGGATGTGTAATCCCTGAGCCATCCGGTAACTGCATAGGTTGCGGTTCCCGGCTCAGCAAACCTAGTAAAGAGTTAAATTGATTACTAAAGTACTGTTTGAGGTCTGTAGGGGGGCTTAGACCCCCCTACAGACCGGCCGCCCACTTCGGTGGCCTCCTAAAACAATATCCCCGCTGGCACGGGCTTCTCCGAGCCCGTGCAAGTCCCCACACCCCCAGCCCCCCGAATTACTATACAGGGGTGCCTGCACCCCTCTTGTATCCTTATTCCTGTATGGGGGGGAAAATGATATATTACAGTCTTGGTGAAAGTACATATTTACGTGTCTTCTGCTCCAATGTGGTGACGAATCCATGGGCGGGGCTGTTTGCGGCAGCCTCCGCCCCATCATTTCTTATGGCCGCCCCCTCTGTGCCTCAGCCATTGATGTGAGGCCGGCCGCGTCATGAAAGGGGCGGGGCGCACGGTGTGACGTGTTCGGCCTGCCCCTTTCATGATGCGGCCGGCCTCACATCAATGGCTGAGGCACAGAGGGGGCGGCCATAAGAAATGATGGGGCGGAGGCTGCCGCAAACAGCCCCGCCCATGGATTCGTCACCACATTGGAGCAGAAGACACGTAAATATGTACTTTCACCAAGACTGTAATATATCATTTTCCCCCCATACAGGAATAAGGATACAAGAGGGGTGCAGGCACCCCTGTATAGTAATTCGGGGGGCTGGGGGTGTGGGGACTTGCACGGGCTCGGAGAAGCCCGTGCCAGCGGGGATATTGTTTTAGGAGGCCACCGAAGTGGGCGGCCGGTCTGTAGGGGGGTCTAAGCCCCCCTACAGACCTCAAACAGTACTTTAGTAATCAATTTAACTCTTTACTAGGTTTGCTGAGCCGGGAACCGCAACCTATGCAGTTACCGGATGGCTCAGGATTACACATCCTGAGCCATCCGGTGACCGCAGTGCTGTATTCAGCACACATTTTCGTAAAAAGATGTGTGTGCCCGGCATTGCGTTCACCGCATCCGGATCCGGATGCGGTGAATGCAATTTAGGTTTGCAATGTGACCCTACCCAATGTCGGTTTCTTGGGTTATGACTAAGAAGCCTTTGCTTTGACACACACAAAACTGCCCTGCTGCTAGTTTGTCCTTTTCTGTAATGGCCACTTTACACGTCCCGATATCTTCGTCCAACTTCGATAAAAAGTCACGTGGTTCGTGCGTTGGTGCCGATATCGTTTGTGCATTGTGTGGTGTAAATGACCAATTCGATGCAAGAACGATGCCAAAACGATATCGGTGAAGAATTGTGCATGCTCTCCAACTGCCCGATATTGGATGGACGATCTGGCAGGATCGTGCTGTGTGACAGCCCAACACCGACTTGGAGAACAATTTCCCCTATTCTCTTCCATGTTAAATGGTCGTTCCCTGGTTCGCTCGGACAAGGGGGCGTAGACATCGCAGTTGTGTTGCCTGCCGATATCTCCCTGTGTGACAGCTCCTATGCGATCTTGGATTTCAGCCAAAAAAAGGCGCGCTCCTGTGCTGTTGTATCCAATATCGAAACGATGTTGGGACGTGTAAAGTGGCCAGAATACTTTTAAAACGAAGTTGGTATAAAAGTGGAATTCTTATCTTTATGTGCTAGAATTTTTTTTTTGTTTGCTTTCGAGTTATGATGACACAAGCTGTATAATTCTAAAACTCTAAAGGTACCGTCACACGGGGAGATATCGCCGGCGATGTCGCCGAGATCTTCCTGTTCAGGCGATGTTGAAGCGACATCGCCTGTGAGTCGCCGCGTGTAACAAGGCAACTGAACAGCGATTAATCTCTGGTTCTGAGTTCAGAGATTTCCCAATAGTGTTGGGAAATCAGGCAATTTAGCTTGAGCGACCAGTATGCCTACTGCCGTGTGATGCGGCGATATCAATGGCACAGGCGATGTCTGTGTTCAGGCAATTAATTGTGTAGGCGTGCCAGGCATTTCGTTAGCCGCGCCCCATCTGCTGCACACCAAGTGCGTTCTGATAGAATGCACTTCGCCAAGGCGCCATATTTGATTATTCGTGCGTGCATTACTACCCTCACCAAAGTGTCAATCAAGAATTTTAATAAATGAGCGTCACGGAACTTTCCTGTGGCAAATTTTGGCTAGGACGCATTGTGTGGGTGAAGACAACCAACAGACATCAGGCCGCAGCAGACCAATGAAAACGCAGGTGTGACGACCAATCGGAGTGGTAGGGGCGTGGTCAAAGACAGTGTGGCACGCCTTGCTAGGAAAAATTACGCCCACATTAACGGTGAGGTGGTGCTGTGTGACACGGCGATTTGAAAAGCCAACATCGCTTCAGGATTGTTTCAGGCGATTCCGGAATCGCCGGTTTGACCATGGTTGAGGGCAATATTGCTACGTGTGACATCTCACCAGCGATGTGCGCGTTCATGAGATCGCCCGCAACATCGCCGACGATATCTCCCTGTGTGACGGTACCTTAAGATTCAATAAATACTGTATATATGCACTGAGATTTTTCATTACTCAACATGTAATATTCCATGCATTTTTCTGTTTTTTTTTCCCTAGACTTTTCCTCCAAATATCAGTGAAAGGATGCGTCCTTTAAGCACTGCAAACCAAGGTATTGTGATATTTAAATGTCAGTCTAATTTTTTGTGGACAAGCAAATTGCTGTATATGTGTAACGAATGCCCAATATTTATAGAAAATGTTAAACTTTGAATTTTTTTTTTTTGTAAAGTTATTTTATCATTTAAAGGTACAGAGTTGCCTATGCAACTTGAAAATGCCAGGGGATTGAAACGCAAATCTGGGATGTCTCAATATCCTTCTTATGAGTTTAATGCACCTCTGGATGTCAACAGGGCCTCTGGTATGTGTATGTATGTGCTTTTGTGTGTGGATATATAATGTGCTCACACCTCTGTTATAATACCAGTTTTTTGTTAATGTAAAAAAAAATCATGCCAAGAATTATTTCTAAATATTTTGTACACTTAATGTCATGCATAATATGTACAAATCCAAACTGAAATCAAATGTTTAATGGCAGTCATTACACAGCGGCCATCATTTATGATCCTTTACAACTTTGCCTTTTTTCTTTTTTCCTGCCCGTCTTACAAGAACTATAGCCTTCTTTATTTTTCCACCAATATAGACATATGAATAGATTGTTTTTTGCAGGACAAGTTGTACTTTGAAATGAAAATTAAAATTTTACCATATAGTGTACTGAAAAACAGGAAAACAAATTCCAAGTGCAGTGAAGTTGCTATGTTTTGTTTTTTTATTCACCACGTCCACTATATGGTAAAACTGACCTTGTCAGTATGATGCCTCAGGTCAGTACAAGTTCATAATTACAAAACGTGTACCTTTACTGTTCTTTAAAGGGTATAAAAAAAATTCAGAGGCTTGTAAAAAAAAAAAAAAAAAAAACGCTTTTGGCACCCTTTTTTTGCAACCTGTAGCATTTTCATTTTATGGGTTGTAGGACTGTGTGATGGTTTTGTTGTTATGTCTTGAGCTGACGTTTCTAATTATACCATTTTTGGGTAGATGTGATGTTTTGAAAAGCCTTTTATTGCAATGTTGCGGTAAAAGAACGTAATTTTGGCGTTTCGATTGTTTTTTCATCTCGTTTTGCAGTTTACCGTTTAAATTAATTGATGTAATATTTTTGATAGATCGGGCATTTGTGACTACAGTGATACCAAATATGTGTTTTGAGGTTTTTGGTAATAGTCTCATTTTCAATTTTGCAAAAGGGGGGTGATTTGAACTTTAATGGTTTTTTTTTTTATCTTCATATTTTAAAAAAAAAAAAAAATTTTTATATTCTTTTTATTTTACATGGCCTCTTAGGGCGCTTCAATACTGATTGTTCCACGGCTCTGAACAGCAGAAATGATCACATTCTGTCAGCAATGCTGCTTGAGCATCGCTGACAGGAAGTGAATCATGACAGTGTCAGGGATCATCAGCTGACCCCGCAATGTCATGGCAACATATTGGCACCCTGTGATCGCGTCACGGGGTCACTGATGGTAACAGCGCGACCCCTGCTACAGCTCCTTAGTCAGTGTTTGACAGTGCAACCTAAGGGGTTAACAGCAGTGGCCAAATCACTCATCTCATATCGGTTACCTGCACATGTCAGATGATCAAATCAGCTGACAAGTGCAGGGAATGATGTGTGCTCAGCGTTCGAGCTTGCATCAAGGGGGGCTTCTTATAAGGTGCCTAGTACGTCATAGGTCGTAAGGGGGTTAAAGTGATTTTGATTAATCCCATATAACGTTTTTGCTGTTTTAGTCCAGACATTTTCCTCGTTGCATTTACACCAAAAGCCACAGTACATAAACAGCTTCTAACATGGGAAAGGGATCTCATTGTTGAAAGCTAGAAGGAGAAGGGTACAACATATTTTCCAAGTCATTCTGCATATCATGGAACACAGTGAAGACAGTCATTAAGTGGTAGCTTAAATTTTACACAACATTGACATTACCTAGAGCTGGACATCCCTCAAAAATTGAGTAAAAGACGAGGAGAACACTGGTCATGAAAGCTACCAAGATGCCTAAAGCAACATTTAAGATGCTACAGAAATTGTGTACTGTATTGATCTAAAATCTTTCTTATTTTATATATGCCCGGCCTGTGGTGTAGGTTGGCAAGACTGGAGCCTTTTCTTACAAAAAACTTCTAAATCCAGGCACCATATTTTGCAGATTATAAGATGCACCAGATCATAAGATGCACCCCAAATTTAGAGAAGAAAAGTGGGGAAATTTTTTTTTTATATTTAAAATGGGGGTCCGTTTTGTAGTCCTAGAGTCCGTTTTATAGTTTGAGTGTAGCTTACTGGGGGTGCACAGCGCCAGTGGAGCGAGGTCACAGGAGGCAGGGTCATGACTTCATGAAGACGGTGGGGGCATACGTGGACGATGCTGCTGGGACGAGGCTTGGATTGAGGAGATCTTGCGGCGGCACAAGGCAGGAGACATTGATCTCCCAGAAGTGCATGCGATGGACTTCAGAAAAATGGCTGCAGAGGCAGCGCATGCGGAGATTGAGATCTCAATCTGCGCATGCGTTCTCTCTGCCATCATTTCCGGAAGTCGATTGCGTTGGAATCGATGTATGCATCCACCCCATATGCTACATCCGCAATATCAGACAAACCCCCATTTTCCCCCCAATATTGGGGAATAAAAGTGTGTCTTATAATCTGCAAAATACAGTACGTTTTGCCAAATCTTAGATCAAGTCTACCGAAAGCATGTGGAAAAATGTTGTATTATCTACCGTGTTTCCCGAAAAATAAGACAGCGTCTTATATTAATTTTTGCTCCTAAAGATGCACCATGTCTTATTTTCGGGGGGTGTCTTACTTTTATCATCCCCTTGCGGCCCCCAATAAAGTAAACCCATGGTATCAGGAACACACACACACAGGGGCACACACGCGGATACACAAACACAGGGGCACACAAACACACAGGGGCACACACACAGGGGGCACACACGGAGACACACAAACAGGGGCACACATACACACACACAGGGGCACACACACGCACACAGGGACACACAAACACAGGGGCACGCACACAGACAGGGACACTTCTCACTGGTCCCTGCTGCATTCTGCTCGCCGCTGCAAGGAGGACGGCACCACTCTCATCTCCTTGCCGCAGGTGCCATAGGTGTACAGTGCCACTGGCCCAGCCATTCACAGGCCAGGAGCCAACTGGGCAGCCAATCACAGGCCAGAAGCCGACGTCATGGAGCGAATGGCCTGTGATTGGCCGCTGGGCAGTTCCTGGCTTGTGATTGGCCAGGACAGTGGCGGGGGCTTGAAAAATAGAGCGGTGACGGTCTACATGCATCTGCGGCACCGCTCACAGTGACGGGCATCGGGACACAAACAGGGCGGGCTGGAGGCGGGGGCGGGCTGGAGGAGTCACAGCTGTATGCTGTGGTAAAATATTGTAAAATAGAGACATGCCTTATTTTCGGGGGGTGCCTTATATTTACAGGCACATTAAACCCCCTGGCAAGCCTTACTTTTGGGGGGCGCCCTATTTTTGGGGAAACAGGGTATCTGCCAAGGCCAAGGTTGAACTATTTACCCTTAATTCTAAAAAGTTGGTTTAGCGCAATGCCTAGACAGGGCTTGACCAAAAGAACATTTAGAGATGCATGGTGGAGGCGGAGCATTATGCTTTGGAATTGCTGTTCAGCATTGCATTATACTTTAGAATTGTTGTTCAGCATTAGCCCCTTCACTACTTTTGACATACTGGCTTGTCATAGGTCCAGGGTACTTCCCGACCTTTGACGTACTGGTTCGTCATGCTGAAATTGCAGCTCTGTTGCCGCGGTAACCGCTATCATGCCCCAGGATCCTGTGATTCTACTCACACGATCCCGGAGCTTTATGTCGGGGGATGAATTCCCCACCCCACACCAACAATCACTGTGATCGGCTGTTCAATTCCGCTGTCTCCCAGCGGTGATAGGTCCATCATAATGTAATTGCGATGGACTGCTCATCGCCATGGTAACCTGATTTTGCCATAGGAACCTGACATTGCCATGACAACATCCAGTCACCTGACCCAAGCCTCAGAGATCATGTGATCTCTGGGACTTGGGTTTGCACCACACTGACAGGTGCACTGTATGGTAGATCATTGCCATACAGTGCACCATCATTGTGACCCAAGAGACTGCAGCAAGACGACACTTGATTCCTTGCTGCAGTCTCTGGATGTAGCAGCGGAGATCGAGCATCGTGGGATGATCATTGTGGTTTACGTCAGAGGGAATGGAGTAAAAAAGATGGGGTTCAAACATGCGTTTGTGTGTTTTTTTTCTGAAAGATTTTTCTCTGTGTGTTGTATTTTTTACTATTTACTAGAGATTCCTAATTGCTGGATCTAACATTATGAATCTCAGGCTTAGTGCCAGCTGCCAATACAAAGCTGACTTTAACCCCTCTTTTCTGGTCATCATAATGGGAGACCCAGACAATGGGGTTTAGGGCACTGCCCTCCGGAGGTCACACTAGGTACTACAAGTTTGTAGACACCGCCTCCTCCGCTTATAAACCCCTACCGCAGGGAACATCCTCAGTTTTAAACTTAGTGTGCTCGGAGGATCACGCTTTGCTTGCACTTCACTGCATTCTCACAGCTTACGTGATGGCGTCTGAAGACAAGGTAAAAAGGTTCCAGTCGGGACCTGCGACAGCCTCCCCGCTCACCCTTGTGGAACACGCTGGTGGAGGTACCGGAGGGCCTAGAGCCTGGACACTTTGTGTTCTCCCGGTACGCTGTTGCGCTCCTTTCCATCCCTCTCTGGGGGGCTCTGGAGAGTGGGAGATGGGAGCCTTGCACAGCTCCGCTCCGTCCGAGGCCTCCCTAAATGGTGCTTACAGACCGGACTGGAGCCAGCCCAGTCCGAGGCCTCCCTAAATGGTGCTTACACTCCGGACTGGTGCTGCACCCCCGTCCGAGGCCTCCCTAAATGGTGCTTACAGACCGGACCGGCACTGAGGCACTCAGTGTCTCCTGTGTGCCTGGGGGTAGTGTCTGGCACTTCATGTGTTTCATGACACTCAGACCGCGCGTTACCCTCGGGTCCGCGGTTCTGCGGGTGTACCCTGTGCTGGGGTCACCCTGGCTGACCGCCCTGTGTGTCACAGGGGCTGAGGCCGTGGGCTGCAAATGTCTGTTTGTACATGCAGCCTGTGTATAACTTATTACACTTTTTCCCGCGCTGCGGGCTCCGGCTCCCTCATGCTGAGGCTGCTTGGATGATGGGAAGCAGCCCGTGCGGTGACGTCATCGATGGGCGTGTGGTGTGTGTTTCCCGCGTGTCTTCGGCGCCGCCCACAGTTTCACTGTCGGCGGCCATCTTTACCCTCACTTCCCGGTTGGGATTTGTATACAGCGTGCGCCTGCACTCCAAGAGGGGAGACCGAAACAGTCGCGGAGGTCACACACACGCACCGCTTCCTCATACCGCTTTACTGCGGTCGGTAAGCCACCGGGACTCCCGGTTTTGTTGTCTGCATTTTGGCTTATCTTCCCCTACTGTGGCGATGTCCTCAGCCGGGAAGCGTGCTGCTAGGGCGGCAGAGACCACCATTACCTGTGCTACATGCAATGGAACACTGGTGGAGGGGTCCTGCAATAACTGCGGACGCCCAGAGGCCCGGACTGGCACTGCTGAGTCAGCAGCTCCGGTGCTATACCCTGAGGTTCAGGTGATCTCAGGGCCATGGGAGACTCAGAATAAGATCAATGAAAATCTGTTGTCTCAGCTGTCCTCCATGTCGCAATCCCTGGAGGCACTTAATAGGAGGCTGGATAGCCCAGCTACTCCATCCAGTTACCCCCGGGTGTCTCCCTCTTCTGCTGTGAGACCCCTTAAGCGGGCTCGTCGTGAGGAGTCACCCGAGCTCCAGGCTCTCTCTGAGGAGGAGCGTTCCTCTGTTGGTGAGGACGATGATGGGGGTTCAAATTTCGGGTCTGTGTCTGTATCTGAACCACCAGACGGGGTGGAGGATCTGGTGTCCTCTATCAATGAGACTTTACGTCTCGTGACACCCCCTGAGGAGGTGACGGTGCACCCGAAGGAGGTCTATCAATGGCTGCGGCCTGAGGCTAGACCAAGTGGCTCCTTCATGGACCACACTAATTTTGGAAGGGTGGTTAGAGCTCCCAGGTTACATCCTGGGCGGCGTTATGTCCGTAAAACCAAGGACAATCGCTTCCCCTTCCCCCAGGAGGTGCTTCAGGAGTGGTCGCAGTCCCCGAAGGTGGACGCTTCCATGACCAGGATTGCTGCACGCTCCCTTTTCTCTGCCTCTGATAGCTCCTCACTGAAGGATGCGACGGATAGACAGGTCGAGCAACTCGCCAAGTCTTCCTATGAGGCTGTGGGGTCTTCATTTGCCCCTAATTTTGCCACGGTCTGGACCTTACAAGCGATTACTACCTGCTTGGATGGTATCTCTGACATGGCAAGATCCAGTCCAGAGGTCCTAGCACTTACCGAAAGGGCAAGGGCCTATGCGGACTACGCCAGGACGGCGACTCTGGAAACTGCCACTCGCTCAGCCGTGGCTTCGGCCAATGCTATAGCGATCCGCAGGTTGTTGTGGCTGCGTCTTTGGGACTCAGATGCCACATCCAAGAAGATTTTGCAGAATCTTCCGTTTGCTGGTGACAGGCTTTTTGGCACCGAACTGGACAAGCTAATTAAGGATTCTGCTGAGTCTAAGATACCGCAGAATAAGCCTAAGCCACGGTACACCGTTAAAAGGAACCCAAAACAGTGGTCCTTTCGTTCCAGCTCGCAGTCATCAGCACCGTCCGCTCGCACGGACCGAGGGGGAAAGCCCGCTTCCCAGTGGCGCTCTAAGAGTCGTCCAAAGAAGCCGGCGGGGGCGGCAGCTGCCACCCCCAAACCCGCCTCTACATGACTCGCTCTCTCATCCTGCCTCCCCACAGGTGGGGGGCCGCTTGTCTCGCTTTCAGGACAAGTGGCTGCTTCACGTTCAAGATCAGTGGGTTCGAGACGTGATCTCGCGAGGGTACAGGATAGAGCTGACGTCAAAACCGATATCCCGATTCCATCGGTCGGTCCCGTCACCAGAAAAAGCTCAGGCTTTTTACCAGGTGTTGGAGGGTCTCCGCAGAGACGGAGTGGTGGTCCCGGTACCTTCCGGAGAGAGGTTCAGGGGTTTTTACTCCAACCTCTTTATCGTCCCGAAGAAGGACGGATCCTTCCGCCCAGTACTGGACCTGAAGTTGTTCAACCATCACGTGTTGGTTCGGAAGTTCCGTATGGAATCACTGCGCTCCGTGATCGCAGCTGTGTCACAGGGGGACTTCCTAGCGTCCATAGATATCAGAGACGCTTACCTTCACGTACCCATTGCACCGGCTCATCAGCGCTGGTTGCGATTCGCAGTGGGGGAAGAACACTTCCAATTTGTGGCGCTGCCGTTCGGGTTGGCCTCGGCACCGCGGGTGTTCACAAAAGTGATGGCTTCCATGATGGCTCTCCTGCACATGCAGGGACATGCCGTCATTCCCTATTTAGACGACCTGCTGGTCAGGGCGCCATCAGAACACCTCTGTCAAGAGAGCCTGGATGTGACCATGCGGTCTCTGGAACAGTTCGGTTGGCTCCTCAATATTCAGAAGTCAACGCTAGTTCCGACCCAGTCTTTGACATATCTGGGCATGGACTTCAACACAGCCTCAGCCCTGGTGTCTCTGCCACGAGTCAAACAGATGGCGATCCAATCAGGAGTACAAGCAGTCCTCCTGTCACCACACTCATCCCTACGGGTATTGATGAGACTGGTGGGACGCATGGTAGCGGCGATAGAGGCGGTGCCGTTCGCACAGTTTCGCCTCCGTCCTCTCCAGCTGGAGATTCTTCACAGATGGGACAAGAGGACGATCTCGCTGAATCGGCTGGTGACACTGTCACAACCGACCAGGGACTCCCTACAGTGGTGGCTCCAGCCACGTCACCTGTCACGAGGCCGGTCCTTCCTAAAACCGTCATGGTTAGTGGTGACCACAGACGCCAGTCTGAAGGGCTGGGGTGCGGTGTTCTTGCACCACAGGGCTCAAGGCCTCTGGACTCAGTCGGAGTCGGCATTGCAGATCAACGTGCTGGAGATCAAGGCGGTCTATCTGGCGCTCCTGGCGTTTCAGAAATTCCTGTCAGGACACCCCATTCGGGTGCAGTCCGACAATGCGACGGCCGTCGCCTACATAAATCATCAGGGAGGGACCAGAAGTGCTCAGGCCCTCGCCGAAGTCCACCGCATTCTAACCTTGGTGGAGGAAAACGGCTGCCTGATCTCCGCAGTTCACATCCCAGGGGTCGAGAACTGGGAGGCCGACTACCTGAGCCGACAGGGCATGGACGCCGGAGAGTGGTCTCTACATCCAGACGTCTTCCAGGACATCTGCGGCAGATGGGGCACTCCGGACGTGGATCTGATGGCCTCACGGCTGAATCATCAGGTGCCCCGATACATGGCAAGATCGTGGGATCCTCAGTCTCTGGGGCGGATGCCCTGATCCTGAGTTGGTCCAGCTTCCAGCTGCCATATGTGTTCCCGCCTCTGGCTCTGATTCCCAGGGTCCTGTGGAAAATCAGGATGGAATGCAGAGTAGCCATTCTAGTGGCTCCAGATTGGCCCAGGAGGTCCTGGTACCCGGACCTGTGGCAACTGTCAGGCGGACACCGGTGGGCTCTTCCAGAACGCGCAGATCTACTCGCGCAAGGCCCATTCTTCCACCTCAATTCCAGGGCCCTCAGATTGACTGCATGGCTCTTGAGGCCTGGCTGCTGACGTCCAGAGGATTCTCTCCTACAGTGGTTGCCACTATGAATAGGGCTAGGAAACCTGTCTCCAGGAAGATATACCACAGAACGTGGAAAATCTTTTTCTCCTGGTGTGCCTCTGGTGGACGCTCACCGTGGCCATTGTCCATCCCGACATTGTTGGCTTTCCTACAGTCGGGGTTGGAGTTGGGATTATCCCTTGGCTCTCTGAAAGGTCAAGTATCAGCACTTTCAGTGCTGTTTGACAGGCGCTTGGCGCTCCTGTCGAAGGTCCGCCAATTTCTGCAGGGGGTGTCTCGGGTGGTTCCGCCTTACAGGCGACCTCTGGACCCTTGGGACCTCAACATGGTCCTGGCGGCTCTGCAGAAACCGCCGTTTGAGCCACTGAGAGACATTTCTCTCTCTCGTCTGTCCCAGAAAGTGGTCTTTCTGGTGGCAATTACGTCCCTGAGAAGGGTCTCAGAATTGGCTGCACTTTCGTGCAAGTCACCCTTTCTGACACCAAGACAAGGTGGTGTTGCGCCCACGGCCAGAATTCTTGCCGAAGGTGGTTTCAACGTTTCACCTAAACCAGGAGATTGTTCTCCCATCATTTTGCCCCGCTCCCGTTCATCAGGTTGAGCGCGACCTCCATACTCTGGATCTCGTGAGGGCTGTACGCATTTATGTGTCCAGGACCGCCTCCTTTAGGAGTTCGGATTCCTTATTTGTCCTCACGATGGGTCGCTGTAAGGGGTCCGCGGCTTCGAAGTCGACCTTGGCCAGATGGATCAAGGCTCCCATTCAGGAGGCTTACCGGTCTTCTGGTTTGCCTCTCCCGGTGGGTTTGAAGACACACTCTACTAGAGCTGTAGGTGCCTCCTGGGTCTTGCGACATAGAGCGTCTGCTCTACAGGTGTGTCAGGCGGCCACTTGGTCCAGCCTGCACACTTTCTCTAAGCACTATATGGTGCATGCCCATGCCTCTGCGGATGCGAGTTTGGGCAGGCGGGTTCTCCAGGCGGCGGTTGCCCACCTTTAAAGGGAACCATGTGTTTTCCGTCTTGTTGAGGAACTCTTCCCGCCCTGGGGTATTGCTTTAGGACATCCCCATTGTCTGGGTCTCCCATTATGATGACCAGAAAAAAGAGAATTTTGTTTACGTACCGTAAATTCTTTTTTCTTTAATCATCAATGAGAGACCCAGCACCCACCCAGTTGTTCCTTTGCATGTTTTGCATTTGCTCTGTTCTCTGTTGAGACAGTGTTTGCCGGGTTGTTGAACCGTTTTGTGTACGGCATTCTTCCCGATGTTTCGGGTGTGGTTTATTTCCTCCTCGCAGCTTGTAGACCAAACTGAGGATGTTCCCTGCGGTAGGGGTTTATAAGCGGAGGAGGCGGTGTCTACAAACTTGTAGTACCTAGTGTGACCTCCGGAGGGCAGTGCCCTAAACCCCATTGTCTGGGTCTCCCATTGATGATTAAAGAAAAAAGAATTTACGGTACGTAAACAAAATTCTCTTTATTGCCCAGTTTGCCACCGGCCCCAGGGCAACTGGAAGAGTTGTGGTACAGCATCAGAAAATTGTGCTTCAATGAATGTGCCATTTTCTAGGATGGCTGTGGGCAGCAATTTGTGGCATGGGGAGCCCAGAACGCTTGGGCTTCTCCATGCTGAGGATTCAAGCCCCCAGGTGCCTAATTGTACCTGGCTGGCAACCAAAAATATGACGAAGCCTCATGTTGTTTTTATTTTTTAACTATTTCTACAAATAATAAAAAAATAAATGTAATAGAGCTTTGCCATATTTTTGATTGCCAGCCAGATACACCTACACAGCTGAGGGCTGGAATCCTTAGCTTGGAAAGGCTCCAAACGTTCTGGGCCCCCTATGCTGCAAATTGCAGTCCACAGACACCCCAGAAAATGGTGCATTCATTAGAGGTGCCATTTTCTGTTGCTGTACCCCGACTCTTCCAGTTTCCCTGCTGCCAGCGGTAACTAGGTAACAAAGGGGTTAATGCCAGTTTTGTATTGGCAACTGGCCCTAAGCCCGAGATTCATAATATCAGGTTAATGTTAGACCCGGCCACTAGAAATCTCTAGTAAATAGTAAATAATACACAACACTCAGAGAAAAATAATTTTATTAAAACAAAAAAACAAACCTATCTTAACTCCCAACTTTATTACCCTCACATAATCCTCCACGATCCTTCATCCAGAGTCTGCAGGGAGAGAACAAGCGTCCTCTTCCTGCAGAGTCTGCAATCACCCTGACTGCGGGGACTCAGTGAGTGATGTCACACGCAGCAGTCAGAAGAAGTGTTGACATCACTTGCTGAGTCACCAGGGCTCCCACTGACAGTAAACTCACGTGACCGTGCTACTGGCAGGTCATCTGGAGTTCACTGTCGAGGGTGACCTCACTCACTGAGGCACCGCGATCAGTGTTGATTGCAGACTCTGCAGGGAGAGGACGATTGTTCTCTCCCTGCAAACTCGGGATGGCAACCAAAAATGCAGCGAAGCCCCCACATTGTTTTTTAGAAATTCTAGAAATAATAAAAAAAAATGTTGCACTTTGACGTATTTTTGATTGCCAGCCAACTACAACTAGGCAGCTGGGGGTGGGTGGTAGTCCGTACCGGCCTGCTATATCTGTGCTGGTTACCAAAATTATAGCGGAGCTCCACATCATTAGTGCACAATCCCCGCTAAATGCACAAAAAAACTTACTGTTTGAACACTGCTGGATATTTGCTGAGTATTATGGAGCTGACATTGGGTTGTATGGGTAAACGTTGCAGCAAAATACGCTGAAAGAATTGATTTGCTGCAGATTTTTTCGCTAGAAAATGCAACACCATTTCCGACACGTGAAATCTGCAGCATGGGCACAACAGATTATTTCTCATACACTTTGCAGGGAAGGTTCTGTACTGCAGAATTGTCACAAATACGTAAAAAAAAAAAAACAGGGAAAATCGCGGCAAAAAGGGCAGGAAAACCTCTGTATTGGCACATAACCTAAATATTCACATACCAGGTCCCCGCTCAAAACATTACTTCTTCCCTTCTGAGCCCGGCCATGCGCCCAAAAATTGTTTTCCCACCACATATAGAGTATTCACATACACGGAAGAAATTGCCAAACATATTTTGGGGTCCGTTTTATCATGTCACCTGTGTGAAGATAACCCCCCCTTTTTTTCCACTAAAATGTTCTTTTAGCCACCATATTTTTATTTTCACAGCTCAACGTTATAAAAATCTGAAGCACCTGGGGACTCAAGGTACTCACAACACATCCAAATAAATTAATTTTTGGTCTAGTTTCTGAAATGTGGTCACTTGTGGGGGGTTTCTGATGTTTAGGAGCTCTCCTAATGTGATATTACACACACAGATCTTTCCATCAAAATCTGCATCCCAAAATGTCACTCCCTCCTTTCAGAGCCCTGCCATGCGTCCAAACAGTGGTTTTCTCTAATCAACTTTCACGACAGCATAGGAGGATGTCGCCACGTTCTAATGGGGGAATGGAAGCACAAAGAGGTTAAAAACCCCTCCCAGACGCCAATGTCTTTCCGGTCCCTCATGGGGCATGGAGAGGTTGTTCTATGCTTAGTGGCCGGCTGGGGCAGTATGGATTTTTGTTTTTTCATTTACCTGCCAGGCAGCGGTAATCGTCGGCTCTGCCCTCCTCCTCCATGCTGCTCCCGTCTCCTTGGGACTCGGGACCAATTCTGGCCTTCCTGCGCCCTTTGTAGTAAAGCAGGCCAGAGTACTCGGACCAGAGGCCTCCCTGAATCTTCTGTGCGAGCGCTTTCCTGCTCCAACGTAACCTGGAAGTGACATCATACCTCCCTTTCGGGTTGTGTGTTCCACGATGGAACGCGCACGCTTCCTTGTTGGGCAGTTCCAGGCTACAGGGGAGCGCGCTGGACTCGTCCCACTCTGCTGAGGCCTATCCTGACCTGCGTGTAAGGAGGGAACACCTGTTCTTCGCTGGGAGATTTGGTCATTTGCTGTAAAGATCTGATTTGAAGACATCAGAGGGCGAGTAATTCTACTGCTAGGATGTCTGCTCCTGCTTCTGCAGAATCCTGTGCTGCTCCAGCCACAGTGAGTGTTCAGGGGATGGGTCTGTAATCTGTGTCCAATATTATTATGGCAAACACTCGTTTCTCTTTCCATAGGGAGAAAAGGCTGTATCCAAAAAAGGACAAATGTGCAGTCTGCTTTAAGAAGCTGCCCCCTTCTCATAATAAAAAATTGTGCCAACCCTCTCCAGATGGAATAGTCAACGGAAGAACATCCCTCCTTAATAGATGAACGCCGTAGTATGGTGAAACAGGAGATCCAGACCTTCCTATGCTCCTTCCACCCTAACCCTTCTACCATACCTGTCCAAGCCCCTGAACCTCCGTCCAAAAAGAGGAAGTTCCAGGTAGATTTGTCCAGTCAGGATTCGGCTGACTTTGATCATGTAGGCTCAGTTTCCGATGGGGAGGGGGGCTCATCTACTCCTCAGATAGTAGGTATTAGAAAATGCTATTTTTCAATGCATGGCTTGGAAGACCTCCTAAGCGGAATAAGCAGTACAGTGGGAGTAGAGGAGGAACAGATTGCTTTATCCATACAGGATGACATGTTCGGGGGTCTTAAACCTAAGAATCCTATTGGTTTTCCCATACACGAGAATATTCAATCCTTGATCTCTCAAGAGTGGGAACTCCCAAAAAAATGTTTACAAGTCTCCTCTGAGTTTAAACAGCGTTTCCCTTTAGTTGACGATATCAGCAAATTGGAAATCCCAAAAGTTGATGTGCAGGTGGCAAGGGTGGCTAGGAAAACGGCCCTTCCTTTTGAGGATTCTACTCAATTGAAGGATCCAATGGACAGGAAGATTGAGAGTCTCCTTAAAAAATAATGCGAGTCCTCCACTGCCTCCTCGAGTTCCAACATTGTCTCCACCTGCGTGGTTAGATCCTTGTTTAAATGGCTGTCCCAATTAGAGAACCATCTTTCTCAAGGTACCTCTACGGAACAAAACTTGGACTCTCTACCTATGCTTCAAAAAGTCACTTGCTTTCTGGCCGATGCCTCCACTGAGGAAATTTTTATCGCTGCCAGATTTTCAGTTTTATCAAATTCCACACGGACAGCCCTTTGGCTAAAACTCTGCAGTGGGGACGTAGCTTCAAAAGCCAAGCTTTGCGCCATTCCCTTCCAAGGTGAATATGTCATCAGTCCTTCCTCAGACAACATCTCAGTCAAGTCATCAGATGAAAAGAAATCTCTTCCGGAGCAGAAGCTTCCTCGGAAGCATTTTTTTTTGCCCCTACCAGCCCCAAACATCTCAATATAAAGGGAAGGGGAAGTTAGGGGCATTGGTCTTATCAAATAGGGGAAAATCTAAAAATATCTTAGTCCCCCAGCAGTCACAAGATAAGCAATGACTATGTCCCGGGCTGGGGAGGGGGGTTACCTAGCGTACTTTTATCCACAATGGCAATCGATCACCAACTGCCAGTGGGTCGTAAATATCATCTCGAAGGGCCTGCTTATAGTGTTTGAATTGCACCTCCCACAGGGCTTGAAGGGCACCTCCTTTCCCTCTCAGGGGTCTCAAAACCTTCTTACAACAGAGATAAACAATCTTGTAAAAGCTGGTGTTATTTCCCTGGTTCCACCAGAACAGCCAGGAGGAATTACTCTCGACTCTTCATTGTAAAAAAAACATCCAGGGCCCGGATAATTATAAACCTGAAGAAGCTGAATCAGTACATTGTGTACAGAAGATTCAAGATGGATTCTGTAAAGAATGCAATACCCTTAGTCGGACAGGGTTATGTAATGGCCACAATAGATCTTCAAGAATCCTATTATCATGTCCCAATCCATCAGGCTCACAGGAAGTTCCTGAGGTTTGCAGTCTCTCAGAACCGTCAAGTAAAGCCATACCAATTCAACATACTTGTGCCTTATGTCCTCTGATCAAGTGGGGCTGCCACCTCTCTCTAAACGCTCTTAGGAGTTCTTTGTGTTTATAGTCCAGGAAGAATAACCTGCCTAGGTCATTGGGTCTGTGAGTTTCGCCACCTGCACCAGATGCAATGCCAAGTCTTTCCTCAACTCTTATGAGGCCTACTCTGCTTTCTTTCAGCCCTGTATTTATGTTTCAGACCCAACACCTCTGGGAGTTCTGACTCACAGGGACTGACTCAGGATGACCAATGAGTCGCAGGTTATTTCGCTTTGGACGGTTTTCTAAGACATCCATTTTTTCCTTAAAGGAGTCAGCCAACTTGGTCATGTCATTGAGGTGGCTTGTTAGTGATGCTAGCATGTCTTCAGAGTCCGAGATTATCTGCTGTTCTTCCCTGAGATGGACATCATGGGACTCTATTTTCCAGCTTAGACAAGGAGCTCTGAATAGTGTCAGCAATGATGGTTTTGATATTGTCTAATATTATTTTTCCACTTCACTAGCAGTCGTCATAGTCTGTTACGTTCCTGCCTTTGCCTGCTTCTTGGGGCAGCGGGAAATTATCACCAGGGTCTCTCGCTCTTACTCTCCCCTCTTCTCACGACTCGAGTCTCTGTCAGAGCCTCCTCTCCCTCCAGTGTTGCTGTGAGCACATGTATAGGAGCAGGAATGGGGAGTATTTATTGTGGGTCTTTTCAGAGGCACATCCAAAGCCTCACTGTTTTTATTACAGCTTTCCAGTTTCTCCCCCCTGCATCTCCTCTTCTCATCTTTGTCTTCCAGGTAGGGCCCCCCATGACTGTGACTGAGATCCCTCCTCTGTCTCCCTCTCACCTGCAGAGATTCCCCTCTCTCACTCCTGTCGGCTCCTTCTCCCTGTCCTCACCGCTGAGTATGCGGAGTGATCCTGCTGCCGGCTCCATTTCCCACTCCTCTGCACCATCCTCCTCCTCCCATAGTCTCCGCTGTTTGCCACCGCTGCTACCGCTCCTCAGAAGGTAACGCTCCATCTCCCCGTGCCCTGGTGTATTTCTAGGCTGTCGGATGGACCGCGATGTCGGCTTAATCGTCGCTATGCAAGGGGAGGCCGCAGGAGCTACTGCTTTAAGTGTCCTCCATAGCCAGGACCAGAACCAGAAACCATAAAAGAACATTTTTGTGGAAGAAAAGTATTTTTTCATTTGCACGACTCACAGTTATAAAATTCTGTGAAGCACGTTGGGGTTCAGAGTGTTCACCACACACATCTAGATATATTGCTTGGGGGGGTCTAGTTTCCAACATGGGGTCACTTGTGGGGGTTTCCACTGTTTAGGCACATCAGGGGCTCTCTTAAAAAGATACTGTGTCAACTAACGATTGTGGGTAATTTTCTGCTTGAAACACCAGATTGTACTCCTTCCCTTCAGAGCCCTGCCATGCGCCCAAACAGTTGTTTTTCACCACATATGGCGTATCGGCGTACTCAGCAGAAATTGATCAACAAATTTTGGGGTCCATTTTTTGCTGTTAACCTTGTGAAAATGCAGTATTTGAGGCTAAAGTAGCCTTTTTGTTGGAAAAAGTAAAATGTTCATTTTTATCCTACTTTGGTTTAGTTCCTGTGACGCACCTGAAGGGTTAATTTCTTGAATGTGCTTTTAAGCAGCTTGAGGGGTGCAGATGTTGGAATGGTGTCACTATTGGGTGTTACCGTCATATATTCCCCTCAAAATCACTGGTGTTACTGTCATATAGTCCCTTTAAAGTCACTTAAAATGTGATGTGGTCCCTAAAAAAAAGTGGTGTTTGTACATTTTGTTGGAAAAATGAGAGATTGCTGATGAACTTTGAGCCCTTTTATCTTCCTAACAAAAAAAAATAGTTTCCTAAATTGTGCTGATAAAGATATGTGGGAAATGTATTTTTTTTTTTATTTAAACTCAGATAAGTTTTTATTGATTATGTAAAGTTCACACATCAAAATTTCACATTTTCTTATAACAGAAATTAACCCTTCCCTATCCTCACCCCTTTTGGACAGCAATCTCCCCCATTTATACATCTACAAAGTACTGTTCTGTAGCTTTACATAAATTACTTGCATCTTCTCCTTCACCACCGCTTACTCCATATCTCTTATCCATGTGATATACATTACTCTCCCTCTCAATATCCATATCCATGCCCTCCATGATGCCCAGAGTCTGTCATGAAATTTGGTATTTTTCCTTTTATAATATATTTTTTCCTCCAATTGTACCACATATTCTACCTGTCTAATATATTCCTGCCTAGAGGGAGGTTCCGCTCTGATCTGATATTTAGCTATCAGTTTTCTAGCCATATATAGGAGTTGTGCTACAGCTATTTTCCCCATATTATCCACCACAATTTCTTCCACATATCCCAATATGCAGACCACCGGGTCTCTGGGGATAACACACTTGTATTTCCCTACAATTAAGGTAACAATTACTTCCCAAAAGGACGTGAGTCTCGGGTATTCCCACAACACATGTAGAATGCCCGCTGCCACAGATCCACACCTCGGACACTCTGAGTCTGAACGGGCACCCTGAGTCTGAACGTGTCCCTATCTTAAAAAAAAAAGTCTGGGGATCTATATGCTCTATGAATAAGGAGCAAATGAGACATCCTCCCGGGTTCACTGAAAGACAATTTAGGGATATATTCTAAAATGGATTCCCATTTATCATCCTCAATAATTCCCACATTCCCATTTCCCTCGTGCCACCATAGGGTGTTTTAATAGGAAAGTGTAAAGCAGGTCCTCATATACTGTGGAGATTACACCCCTCGTATTACCTTCCATGCATATATAATCCAGGACAATGTCTTTCTGGACGTGCAGTACACCTGATTTCCCTTGTTGGATGTACGCATGTTTGACTTGTGCATACTGATAACAATTCCTATCTGTTAAGTGGAATTCTGCCTTCAAGATTTCAAATGTTTTAAGATTATGGTCTTTCACTAATTGATGTAGATAGTGTATTCCTCTATTCGTCCATTCTCTTAGCTCCCCCATTTTGTAAAATTCACTCAGATTCTCATTAGCCCAGACAGGAGTGTATATCGTCAACCCATCTATTTTTCTAATCTTTTTCACCTTTTTCCACATTCCATGTAAAAGTCTGAATGTCGGGTGTGTCTTGCCAAGTTTCCCAAATAGTCCTGCTTCCAGTCCCTGTACCAACGCTCTCCTATTGATATAGGTTTCCAATATTGCCTGTGCTGGCCCTTTCTTTGCCCTTGTCGCCCACCCTCTGATATGTTGAGACTGTGTGGCCAAGAAGTATATCCAAGGGTTAGGCAGGGCAAGGCCCCCTTCTTCCTTTGGTCTTTGCAAGGTTTGTAGTTTTATTCTTGGCTGCTTACCTCCCCATACCAGGTCTCTAAATATTGTAATTACTCGCTGAAACACTGGCTGAGGAATCCAGACAGGAGAGTTATGCAACACGTAAAGCAACTTGGGCATTAATACCATCTTTATTAAGTTTGTACGACCAACCACTGAGAGGTGCAGTTTGCTCCATGTCATTGCCTTATCCTTCAGTTTCCGCACTATCGGTTGTACCTTAAGGCTCAGGTATTCTGTCACTGGCAGCGCTATCTTAATCCCCAAATACTTAAATATCTGTACCTTCTGAAGCTGCATATGACATAACTCCTCAGCATCTGGACCACCTAAATTGGCAACCTCCAGAACATGTGATTTAGCCCAATTAATTTTTAAGCCCGACAGTTTCCCGAATCGTCTAATAATATCTATTGCATTATTCAGTGACTCCTTCGGGTCTTGTAAAAATAACAAAATGTCATCAGCATAGTGCTATTTTCTCCTGCACCAATCCATATCGGAAGCCCCTCACTGATTCCGCTTTTTGCAGCACAGCAGCTCAGTGGCCAGGGCAAGAGAGAGGGAGCAACCTTGTCTTGTTCCCCTTGTCAAATTAAATCTGTTTGAGATGTCTCCATTTACCCTAATCCAAGCCATTGGGAAGGAGTACAATAGCCGCACCCATGCCACAAATACTGGACCAAAGCCCATTCGTCCTAGGACCCGCCAATCATATTCCCACTCTACACTGTCGAAGGCTTTGTGTGTGTCCAAGGACACTACCACCCTAAGCCCAACATTGTCACAGCAGCCAATTGAACATTTAAAAACAGTCTTCTCAAGTTAATGGCTGTCAACTTGTTCGGCATGAACTTTGTCTGATCCGAGTGTATCACACTGGTAATCACCCGGACCAGTCGGTTCAACATAGCCCTAGCTAGTAATTTAACATCAGCCGACAGTAAAGAGATGGGCCTGTACGAATCTGGCTTTGTCACATCCCTGTCCTCTTTAGGCAGAACCACAACCATGGACTCCGGTAACCGTCCCTCCTCCAATGCTGACATTAATACTTCCCTCGGGAAAAGTAATTTAGTAACTATTTTGTGTGACATAACTCTGGTTTAACTGTATAAAAATTAAAAGTCTGAAAATTGCAACATTTTCAAAATTTCCAGCAAATGTTTTTTTTTTTTTTGTTCATAAGGAAACGCGAAAATTATCGACTTAATTTTACAACTAACATGAAGTCCAATGTGTCATAAGAAAACTATCTCTGAATCACTGGAATCCGTTGAAGCATTCAAGAGTTATTACCTCATAAAATAACACTGGTTAGAATTCTAAAAAATGGTCTGGTCATTTGGGTCAAAACAGGCTGGGGATGAAGGGGTTAAAGAACTGGGACTTTTGTCAAGGTTCAGGGAATTATGAACAGTTCCAAATATCAGTCAATTTTGCAACAAAATCTCCAGGTATCTGCTAAAAAAGCTGAAGGTGAAGAGGAATTTCATTTTTCAGCGGTATGGAAACTTTAATCATACCTCCAGATCAGCAAAAGAAGATCCAAGTTTTGGAATGGTTCCTCAGAGCCTAGACCTAAATCCAATTGAAAATCTATTGGTTGATGTGCAGAGGGCTGTACACAGGAGATGCCCTCGCAGTCTGACATGTTTGGATAGCTACTGGAAGGATGAGTGCGTTTAGATTGACAATTCTAAAAGTGCCATGCTATAGACTCCTACCCAAAAAGGCTGCATGCTGTCATACATTTAATGGGTACTTAAACAAAGTATTAGTTTAAGGGTGTGCATATATATGCAACCACATTATGATGTTTTTTTTTTCCATGGCAAAAGATTTTAGTTTAGTTTTCAATTAATGTGTACAGGTTAAAAATGAAATAATTCTTAGTATATTTTTTACATTACCTACTCCAATGAAAAAAAATCAATGCAACTAGGATGACACCTGAGAAAAAAAACTTTCTCAAGAATGGTAACTGTCGCATGGATTTCTTCCTCTTTCTTTCCCATTTCTTATGGTTGCCAATCATTGCATGGATGTGTAAAAGTGGCCTTAGACCATGTTCACACACGAGTTATTTTTTGCCGTGATTTTCACTCATGGATCTCAAGGTTAGCTCTTCAATACAGATACAGCACAGTTACAGATACAGTGCAGCAGATATACAGCACTGTTCACACTGTGAATATATGCTGCATATTTAGTGAGAATTTTGTGCTGATTACATGGGGCTCTGCTTTATTTTTGGTCACCAACACAGGTACGGCAGGAAGTTACAGGCTGCCACCAACCCCCATCTGCTTAGTTTTACCTGGCTGGTAATCAAAATACAAGGATGCCCTTTTTTTTATAACCAGGTACAACTAGGCAGCAAGGGGCAGGAATCCTCAGTGTGGGGAAGCCCAAGCATTCTGCCCCACCCACCACACACACTCACACACGCGCACAGATACGCACACACACAGTGAATTGCAGCCGCCCCAGACAAGGCACATTTATCCAAGCGCCATTTTTTGGAGCTGTACTCGGGTCTTCCAGCTGCCCTGTGGCGGTGGCAGATTGGGTAATAAAGGAGATAATGCCAGGTGAATATTGCCAGCTGGCACTAAGCCTGAGATTCAGAATGTCAGGACAGTGTTAGACCCGTCCATTATGAATCTCTAGTAAATAATACACAACACACAAAGAAAAATCATTTTATAAGAACAAAAAACACAAACACATATCTCAGCTCCATCTTTATTACTCCCACATAACTCTCCACGACCCAGAGTCTGCAGGGAGAGAACAAGCGTCTCCTCCTTGGAGAGTCTGCAGTCACACTGACCGCAGGGCCCAGTGACTCTATGAGTGACGCCACTCGCTGAGTCATCAGGGCTCCACGTGGCAGTGAACTCACATGACCCTGCTGCCGGGGGTCATCTGAATTCACTGCCTCGGTGACGTCACTCACTGAGGCCCCAGAAGTACAAGTAGGTGGAAGCCTTAAGTATAACGCTCATATTTAATCAGTGTTTTCCTTCCTTTTACAGCCCACAACTCATAACTTGGAGTTTGCACTCAAGTTTGAGTCATGAACTAGAACTTCAAAAAAAAAAAAAAAGTATGGTCGGGTCCACCGAACTCCAATATCACCGAGTTCTCGCCCATCACTAGTAATGTCAATTTTGTTTTATTCCTAGTGATCAACCAAAACCCCTTTAAATATGTTTGTATTGAAAACGATGTGAAATACACTGTAAGCTTCTGAGTTTTTATTTTATTTTATTTTGCAACAAGTAGTCACAGAGAACTATTTGAATGGAAAGTTTGAAGCGGGTTATACAAAAAGAGAAACTATCGATTTTCTTGGAAAGTAGGATATATGATGAATGTTTGTAACTTACATTCATGCACAACTTTTTTTTTTCCATTTCCTTTTCAGAATTTCAGAGCATGAAGAGGAGCAATTACTCAGAGCATTATGCTTTTCCTATCATGCATCCATCATCTTCTTCCAATATGAATGTCACGGTATCCCTCCAGCATAGCTCTGTTGAAATGTCTTCTTCACATTCCTCTTCCATTGCTGACACTTACCTAAAAAGTAGTGTTCACAATGAAAAGACTTACATTACCAAGACATTTGATGAGAATTATGCTGCTGTTGCTGGACCATCATGTTCCACTAGCTCATTTAATACTAGTTATCAAGAGTCCTCATCAAGCACTCCACAAGGAAAAACATCCAAATGTTTGAGTCCTGACATAATTCAGCTTCTCAAAGGGCATGATGCAAATAATGTCACAAATATCCTTCGGACCATTTCTCCTTTTTATCCTGCTCTTCAAGGTAAGTGTAAAGAAACATACTGTATTTTTCGCTTTATAAGACCACACCAAAATTGGAGAAGGAAAAGAGAGAAAACATGTTTAATGTTAAATGGGGTCCGTCTTATAATGCCAGTGTCCATCTTACAGATCATATATATGTTCCTCATAGCCCCCTCATCCTGGTACATGGTCCCTCATCCTGTGATATAGCCCCCTTAATCTGGTTGTGGCCCCCTAATATTGGATATAGTACCCTTGTACTGGCACATAGCCCCCCTGTGACTGCACATGTCCCCCTGTGACGGCACATGTCCCCCTGTGCTGGATATGGCCTCCCCATCACTCTGTATGGCCCCATGCAGCTACTCACACTAAAATAACAAAAGTTTTGAACTTGCCTCTGTGGCGCTGTCATCCGTTGCTCCTTGTTTGTCGTACTTCCTGAGTTTTCCGGCATCCCCTGGAAAACTAGTGTATGCAGATTTTTAATGATACTTGGGCCCTTCCCAAAAAAGCACTGCATAGTAATTATATGTACAACAAACAATGTGTTTTTTTGTTTGTCATGTACATTCGCTATTGGATTTCAGCAAACAACTAGCGACAGCCTTTTTCTTTTTTTTTGCTAAGAAGCAGCATCTTTCTTAGCAACCATGACAGCCTTACAACAGTAGGTTGTCCATCTACAGATTATGATTCCTCATAATTAATAAAGCAGTGTAATCATTTTTTTTTCCATTCCTGTACCTCACAATCACACTCTGCACCTTGTATATACAATTCACTTACATCCAAGTAACAGCCTCATCTTTTATTGTCAGATTATCCTCTGTATTTTATTTCTCTACACTTTACCAATCATGCGATTCATGAGAACAGTACAGCATCACATGGGATAAATGGCAAATTCTATGTATGCTTGCAGTGGGGATGGTGTGATTATAATTTTATCTGCATAACATTCCAAATAAGATTATGGGTTGTAAGAATGGAGTCAAGAAGACTGATCTATGATCTCCTTCTTAATCACTAAATGACAGGCCTGTCTAGCCATCACCAGTATATGTGATTGAAGTTCTGTATAGGTGGGGGGGTCAGAAATTACTGTGAAAATAGTCTATGCAATTTCATCAAACAGGAACTTCAGGTAATCCAAATTACTACCCATTTCTGGAAGCATAAAAGCATACAAGTCCCAAGGGATTACATTAGAGCAAAATACCCTGCTGAAGAGAAGTATACTATGATTTTCAGATAGAAAAGAACAACTAAGTAAAGTAAAGGCACACCATGAGAAGGAAAAAAGGTGGGCTACTAACACTCAAATTTGGACTTCCAATCAGCACGCCGTCAACAGCTGGGTATCACCAGCGGTGCACACTTTACAGCAGTACATATTCGAATAAAGTGAAGAAAAAGCCGCACTCCGTGATCTTCAAATTCATGTCAGAGATTTATTTCAATCTGGGGTACATGGTGCAGGGAGGGAGGGAGTGCAGGTAGGTCCTACCTTTATTTTAATTAAAGTAAACTAATACTAGCTGAATTCATATATGTTCACCTCTCAACATTGAAATTGCAATACCAAGAATAAAAAGTCATGCTATTATAAAAATCACAGGATCAATAGACATGTGAATAGTATGGAAATTATGAGAAAATGGATAGAACATTTTCAGTACATTTCAAATTATTCAGCATCAAGCATGAGCGGAATGCACACTTTATACATGCCTTAACATGCTATCACTGAGGATATCGTTGAGGATCGTTCTGCCACTCTGTGACTATGCTTGGACGTGCAAACCATAAAGTTCTTCAGCTGGCATCTCGTTTTTCAATGGCTGACTTCCCAGATATGCTTGATGGAAGACAAGTCATGCGACCTTGCAGGCCATAGTAGTACATTTAGGCTACTCATGCTGCTCACTGTTGCATGGTGCAACATGCAGCCTGTCTTTGTGTTGCTGAATAACAGCTCCTGGCACACTTGTTAGTTTACTTGGAATGAATACTAGAAGAGACCGAATAATCTATATTATGCCACCACAGCTCATATCACTTATTGTCAGATCAAGTTGACGCTCCCTCTAGAAGGACTCTTCATGTTACATTGTCCTTTCAGATTTGAATAATGGTGTGTAGTGATCCAAGTGAAATCATACGACATATATTAAGCCTAAGGTGTCAAACAGTATCTACAAACCATCCGGAGATGTTTGCATGACGTTAGGCTACGAAATAAACATCTCATGTGAAGGTGTTCTATTGACCTCTACATCTTAAAACCTTTTAATTTGCACAGCAAGTTACAATGGAAGTTTATCCTATTAAGTTGTTGCATGTTGCTTGTGCCATTGGAGTAGCCTGTGTGTCTTAAATCTGCTACCATGGCCTGCAGTGTCTTAAGACTACATTGAGTACATCTAGGACATCATTGGTTGGCAGTTGTAAAGGAAGATGCCAGCAGCAGATCTTGATTTGTGTGCACAAGTGCATAATAATATTGATACCATGCTTTGTGTAAGTGCTTATATTTCTCTATCGCCTCATTGGGGGACACAGGAAACCATGGGTGTATGTTTGCTGCCACTAGGAGGCGACACTAAGCCAATTAATGAACCAAAACAGTTAGCTCCTCCTCAGCAGTATACACCCCCAGTCCGGAGGGACAGCCAGCCAATTTTTAGCTTAGTGTCCATAGGAGGCACATGTGGTCTACAGACCCACATGCCTTTTTACCTTATTCTTTATTATTTATTTTCCTTTTTCCTGGATACAGATGAAGATTTAGACGGGCAACGGCTCCCTTGGGCGCCGCTTTCCCACAACCAACAACAGGCGGAAACGTGGAGTGTCGCCTCCTCTTACCCCCTCCTGCGATGTTGGAATCGATCAGGGCTGCGCCTGCTTAGGAGAAAATTTGTTTTGGGCGACGGTTCCTCCGGGCACCGATTTCCCACCACCATCAACAGACGGGCACATGGGAGTGTCGCCCCTCCGTATCCCCTTACGCATCCGGCGCAGACCCCAGTACCCCCTAGTGACCAGAACAATGATTGGCTTCCTCTAGCCCCCTGCTTTATGGATCCTCGCAGCCACAGCCGACACCACTGGACTCCCCAGCCTCCCCCATGGTGGCCTGGGTAGAGATTCCTTATGTGGACCTCAAACCCCCAGGTGAGATCGTTCCATCTCCTGCCCCCCCATCATGATGTCCAGTGAGGGCTCCTGGCAAGACAGTGTGCCTACACATTTATATGGCTACGGGGGCACCACTTTCCAGATACTGATGCCCACACATGAGGTAACTCTCCTTTGGGCTCCAGTTTGGGCCTTTCCACCGGCCCCCACTGCTCCCGCATTTACTCGGCTGGTAACTTCTGCATTAGGCCCGTTTTTTTCGCGCCTCTGTTAGTCCCCACCCCATCCTCGCCGCTCTGTGCCATTACTGCGGCCGTGAGATTAATCTTCGGTCCCGATCTCGGACCTCCCGGTAGTCTTCACCCCCGGCCCGCCCACTCTTGGTCGTTACTGCGGCCGGGAATTCACTATTGTAGCCTGTTTTTTGCGGGGCTCCCGGTAGTCCTGCCCCCGACCCAGCCACTCTCGGCCGTTACTGCGGCCAGGAATTCACTATTATGTCCCGGTTTTGCGGGCCTCCTGGTAGTCCCGACCCGCCCACTCTCTGATTCGGCAATATCGGGAGGGTGGTAACCATGCTCCCCGATGATGGTGCGACACCGGTCCCGCCCCTTCTGATTCAAATTTCCTGCTGAAAAGCCTCACAGCTCATAACTAGGGCTCCAGTTCTTGGGCGGACCTCGAGTGGGCGATGCTCTGTGACACAGGACTATCGCTTTTACACTGTACAAATCTGCACAACCAGTGCATTTGTGTGCTGATCATACAGCTGCACTTCTGTCCCTCAGCTGTATCCCTAACCCCTGCAGGCTTGATTACCGCTTGCAAAATGCACACTATTGACATCACGTCCAGTAAGCTAAACGCATTTTGCAGGGTTCACCACACGTGCACAGAGTGTTCAAGTGTAATTTCTTATGCCTATTACCGACATCCACAGCCACGGTACCTGTCCACTCACAAGTGGCCAGAGCCTCAGTCATCTTATGTCTTCTGCCTGCAACTACGACCAGGAGCTCTGTCCACTTCTAGTGCACAGCGTCTGCAGACATCATATATTATATCTTCTACCTGCAACTACGGCCGGAGTCCTGTCCACTTTCCAGTGCACAGTGTCTCCAGACATCACGTATTATGTCTTCTACCCGCAACAACGACCAGGAGCGCTTTCCACTTTCTAGTGCACAACGTCTCCAGACATCACGTATTATGCCTTCCGACTACAACTACGGCCAGAAGCCCTGTTCACTTCCCTGTGCACAGAGTCTCCCGACATCGCCTATTATGTATTCCCCGCAGCCACGGCCAGGGGTCTTGTCCACTATCCAGTGCACAGTGTCTCCAGACTTCACACATTGTGTCCTTACCTACAATTATGACCACAGCTTCTGCTCACTACCTAGCGCACTGCGTCTCCAGACATCCCGTGCTATGTCTTACCTGAAATATTGGACCACGGTACCTACTCTTTACCCAGTACTCAGCATCTCCAGGCATCAAGCATCCTGGTTTTGTACACGACAATGGCATCAACTATGGCCACGCAACCCGACCACTACCCGACTGTCTCTGGACCTTACGTCATTACTAGTGATGAGCGAGTACTAAAATGCTCGGGTGCTCGAAGCTCGGGCCGAGCATCCCGAGATACTCGTGTACTCGGCCCGAGTACGAGCCCAATGTTATCCTATCGGAGACCCGAGTATTTTTATGAAATGACTGCCGGCAGCATGTAGAAACCCTAAAAATGTCACAAAAGTCTCAGAAGAGTGCTGAAATGACATGGCAACACCATGGGGAAGACCCCTGGAAGCATTTCTCACTCAAAAGTCACAGCTGTGAACAATCTTGTCCGAGTTTCACGCCAATTTTACGGAGTCACCAGAAAACCTTCCAAAATGATACCAAAATGAATATTTAGAGTGGAAATGTTAAGGGCACATACCCAATAGTGAGATACAGCTGGTGTATGTTACTTTTTGTGATTACATGAAAGATTTTACGTGAAAACATTGTGCGGCACTCCGATGTCCCTGAGAAGAGACGTACATGAAGGCCTCATGACATAATGTGCCCATTTTGAGGAACTGGGTCTATTGTAGTATTTTCCTTTGCCAGAGCAGTCCAAAATTTGGAGGTTCACCAATGCCCCTGGATAGAGACGTGCATGAGAGCCTGTAAACCTGAAGTGCCCATTGTAAGGAAGTGGGTGTATTGTAGTATAGCCCTTTGACAGGGCAGCCAAAAATTGGGAGGCTCCACAATGACCCATGCATACAGACATGCATGAGGGCCTGTAAACCTCAAGTGGGTGTATTGTAGTATAGCCCTTTGGCAGGGCAGCCAAAAATGTGGAGGCTCCATATTGTCCCTGGATAGAGACGTGCAGGAGGGCCTGTAAACCTGAAGTGGGTGTATTGTAGTATAGCCCTTTGGCAGGGCAGCCAAAAATTGGGAGGCTCCACAATGTCCCATGCATACAGACATGCATGAGGGCCTGTAAACCTCAATTGGGTGTATTGTAGTATAGCCCTTTGGCAGGGCAGCCAAAAATTGGGAGGCTCCACATTGTCACTGGATAGAGACGTGCAGGAGGGCCTGTAAACCTCAATTGGGTGTATTGTAGTATAGCCCTTTGGCAGGGCAGCCAAAAATTGGGAGGTTCAACAATGACCCATGCATACAGACATGCAGTAGGACCTGTAAACCTCAAGTGGGTGTATTGTAGTATAGCCCTTTGGCAGGGCAGCCAAAAATTGGGAGGTTCAACAATGACCCATGCATACAGACATGCAGTAGGGCCTGTAAACCTCAAGTGGGTGTATTGTAGTATAGCCCTTTGGCAGGGCAGCCAAAAATTGGGAGGCTCCACAATGTCCCATGCATACAGACATGCATGAGGGCCTGTAAACCTCAATTGGGTGTATTGTAGTATAGCCCTTTGGCAGGGCAGCCAAAAATTGGGAGGCTCCACATTGTCACTGATAGAGACGTGCAGGAGGGCCTGTAAACCTCAATTGGGTGTATTGTAGTATAGCCCTTTGGCAGGGCAGCCAAAAATTGGGAGGTTCAACAATGACCCATGCATACAGACATGCAGTAGGACCTGTAAACCTCAAGTGGGTGTATTGTAGTATAGCCCTTTGGCAGGGCAGCCAAAAATTGGGAGGTTCAACAATGACCCATGCATACAGACATGCAGTAGGGCCTGTAAACCTCAAGTGGGTGTATTGTAGTATAGCCCTTTGGCAGGGCAGCCAAAAATTGGGAGGCTCCACATTGTCCCTGGATAGAGAGGTGCATGAGGGCCTCAAAACATTTTTCCCAGTGAAAAGGAGCGGGTCTCCTGTCGTTGTAATGCCCATTCTAAAAGAATGGGCGAAAAAATATACCACTGCGGGTATACCTCAAACAACAGCCTAACTATTGTAACGGTCATCATGGTGGCTCATGAGGAGAAGGAGGAGCTGCCCAGCGATTAGCCAAAGTCCAGAAGTGTGTACCCATGGGTGAGTGGAGGTACATGGCAAATTCCCATAAAAAAATGTAAAATCAGTTGTCATTTGTTGGTGGTGTGGTGAAGTCTGGCCCAATCCAACCCTTGTTCATCTTGATCAGAGTCAGCCTGTCAGCATTTTCAGTTGACAGGCGGGTGCGTTTATCAGTAATGATTCCACCTGCGGCACTGAAAACACGCTCTGACAATACACTAGCGGCAGGGCAGGCCAGGACTTCCAAGGCGTAGAGAGCCAATTCATGCCACGTGTCCAGCTTGGAGACCCAATAATTGAAAGGCACAGAGGAATCTCGCAGTACAGTTGTTCGATCTGCAAGGTACTCCTTCAGCATCTGGCCAAACTTAGCATTTCTTGTGGCACTACCCCGCACCTCAGGGGCTGTGGTACGTGAGGGGCTGAGAAAACTGTCCCACATTGTAAAGACTGTTTCCCTACCTCTGGCGGATTGGACTTGTGCCCCTCTCGGCCGTACGCCTTGGTTGTCCACCGATTCCTGACCTATGCCGCTAGCGTTTTGTGAGGGGAATGATTTGCCTACTTCCGTGACTATGGCCTTCTGGAACTGCTGCATTTTGGCTGACCTCTCCGCCTCAGCAATGAGAGACATAAAGTTCTCCTTGTAGCGTGGGTCTAACAGTGTTGCCAACCAGTACTGATTGTCGGCCAAGATGTTCTGAACGCGAGGGTCACGAGCTAGGCAGCTTACCATAAAGTCAGCCATGTGCGCCAGACTCTTAACAGCCATCACTTCAGTATCCAGACCAACACGATGACTGAACATGCTGTCCTCCTCCTCCTCATCTCCCCTGTCCTCTGGCCAGCCACGCTGAATCGAGGGTATGACTGGTGTGCATGTCATATCCTCAATTTGGCCAGAGAGTTGCTCCATGTCTTCATCCTCCTCCTCCTCGTCATAGTCCTCCACTGCACGTGTGATGAGATGAGGCTGGGCTGTGTGTTTTCACCCACACCCACTACTGTTTCTTGCACCAAGTCATCTCGCTCGGCCTGCAATGCATCCTCTTTGTTTTTCAGCAGAGACCGTTTTAGAAGGCAGAGTAGTGGTATGGTGACGCTAATAATGGCGTCATCGCCGCTCACCATCTTGGTGGAGTCCTCAAAGTTTTGGAGGACGGTACATAGGTCCGACATCCATCTCCACTCCTCAGGTGTTATGTGTGGAGTTTGACCCATTTCCCGACGGCTTAGGTGATGCAGGTAGTCCACAACTGCCCTCTTCTGCTCACATATCCTGACCAACATGTGCAGAGTTGAATTCCAACGCGTGGGGACATCACACACCAGTCTGTGGGCCGGCAGACGCAAACGGCGCTGAAAGCCGGCAAGGCCGGCTGAAGCAGCAGGTGACTTGCGAAAATGTGCAGACAGACGGCGAACTTTTAACAGCAGTTCAGACAGCTCTGGGTATGACTTTACAAACCTCTGAACCACCAGGTTGAGCACATGGGCCACGCATGGAAAATGCGTCAGCTGGCCTCGCCTCAAAGCTGCCACCAGGTTCCGGCCATTGTCACACACAACCTTTCCTGGCTTTAGGTTCAAAGGTGTGAGCCAGTGATCTGCCTGCTGTTTCAGAGCTGTCCACACCTCTTCTGCATTGTGGGGTTTGTCACCAATGCAGACTAGCTTCAGCACAGCCTGTTGCCGCTTTGCAGAGGCAGTGCTGCAGTGCTTCCAGCTTGGGACTGGTGTGGAGGGTACAGTGGATGAGGATGCGCAGGAAGAGGAGGAGGAGGAGGCTGAGGAGCATGACATTCCGGAGCTGTAGAGTGTTGGTGAAACCCTGACAGAGGTAGGGCCTGCTATCCTTGGTGTGGGAAGGACGTGTTCCGTCCCTCGCTCAGACTGGGTCCCAGCCTCCACAATATTAATCCAGTGTGCCGTCAAGGAGATGTAGCGGCCTTGCCCACAAGCACTTGTCCACGTGTCTGTGGTTAGGTGGACTTTGGCTGAAACAGCGTTGTTCAGGGCACGTGTGATGCTGTTGGACACGTGGTTATGCAATGCGGGGACGGCACATCTGGAGAAATAGTGGTGGCTGGGACCGAGTAACATGGGACAGCAGCCGCCATCAGGTCGCGGAATGCTTTCGTCTCCACCAGCCGGAAAGGCAACATTTCTAGCGCTATGAGTCGCGAAATGTGATAATTCAGGACTGTGGCATGTGGGGCGTTGGCAGCGTATTTGCGCCTGCGTTCAAAGGTTTGCTGAATGGATAATTGAACGCTGCGCTGGGACAAGGACGTGCTTGATGCTGGTGTTATTTGTGCGTGGGCAACTTCAGGTGCAGGGCCGGAGGCTTGTTCGCGGCCAGCATGGACAGGGGATTGGCTCGCACGCCCAACACGCGAAGACGTAGCAGTGACATCAGCAAGCACCGCTCCTCGACTCTGTTGTACTTCCCACAAAGTCGGGTGCTTGGCTGACATGTGCCTGATCATGCTGGTGGTGGTCAGGCTGCTAGTTTTCGTACCCCTGCTGATACTGGCATGGCAGGTGTTGCAAATGGCCTTTTTAGAGTCTTCTGGAGCCAACTTAAAAAACTCCCAGACTCTGGAAGACCGAACATTTGCACAGGCAGCTTGAGTCGTGTTGGTGTTCCGGGGAACGGTTGGCTGCCTTCTGCCTGCGGACACGACCCTGCTTCGTACTGCCTGTTGGGATGCTACGCCTCCCTCCCCCTGTGCACTGCTGGCCTCGTTCTGCATATCCTCCTGCCATGTTGGGTCAGCTACTAAATCATCCACCACGTCGTCTTCCTCTTCCGCACCCTGATCCTCCTCCTGACTTCCTGGCAATTGTGTCTCATCATCGTCCACCCCTTGTTGAGACACGTTGCCAACGTTCTGTTCGTGAGAACGTGGCTGCTCAAATATTTGGGCATCTGTACATACCATTTCCTCATCACCCACTTCAAGAGGAGCTGGCGACAGGCCAGATTCTGCGAATGGATACGTGAACAGCTCTTCCGAGTGTCCTAGTGTGGGATCAGTAATGTCCGTGGACGTGTACTCGTCATGGTGGTAGGAAGGAGGATCAGGTTGGGAAATGTGCGGTGCAGTATCACGGCTACTGACACTTGACCGTGTGGAAGACAGGGTGTTTGTGGAGGTGCCCATCTGACTTGAAGCATTATCCGCTATCCAAGTAACAACCTGTTGACACTGGTCTTGGTTCAAGAGCGGTGTACTGCTGCGGGCCCCAAGAATTTGTGACAGGACGTGCGAGCGAGGAGATGTGCCCCTTTGTTGTTGCGAAATTAGTGCTTGCACACGACCTCGGCCTCTGTCTGCACCACCATCACGTCCACTTCCTTGTTCCTTGCCAATGCCCTTGCCAACGCCCTTGCGCATTTTGCCTGTATACAGCGACAACTGTCTGGTGACTGTTGAGGTCACAGGAGATTAGGATTTTAGTCCCTAACCTGTATCAAGGTAGTAAGTACACCAGTCTGGTGACAGTTCAGATCACAGGAGAGTAGGATTTTAGTCCCTAGCCTGTATTAAGGTAGTAAGTACACCAGTCTGGTGACAGTTCAGATCACAGGAGAGTAGGATTTTAGTCCCTAGCCTGTATTAAGGTAGTAAGTACACCAGTCTGGTGACAGTTCAGATCACAGGAGAGTAGGATTTTAGTCCCTAACCTGTATTAAGGTAGTAAGTACACCAGTCTGGTGACTGTAATGGTCACAGATTATTAGGATTTTAGTCCCTAACCTGTATCAAGGTAGTAAGTACACCAGTCTGGTGACAGTTGAGATCACAGGAGATTAGGATTTTAGTCCCTAGCCTGTATTAAGGTAGTAAGTACACCAGTCTGGTGACAGTTCAGATCACAGGAGAGTAGGATTTTAGTCCCTAACCTGTATTAAGGTAGTAAGTACACCAGTCTGGTGACAGTTCAGATCACAGGAGAGTAGGATTTTAGTCCCTAACCTGTAGTAGCCTCCCTGGCGGTCTGTTTAGGTCTTGAATTTGTTGCTAAAAGCGGGCTACCCGCGTTCGCGGCAGATGCGGTTAAAAAACCGCATCTGCCGCACTTGCCGCATAGCTGCCGCACTTGCGGCGCGGTTGCGGCGCGGTTGCGGTAATCTGCATAGGAACCAACCACCTCGGATGACCCTCATACACTGTTAATATGTGCCCCTGCAGCCTAGTAAACCATTAGCAGCACTGTTTTAGTGTGAAAAGTGGCTGCAGTAGAAGTGAGATAATGATTTTATACACTTACATGCCTGCGTACTTGAGGGCGTCTCCCTGTGTGTGCTGGCACTTGTGGGCTGTGCTCGTCATGTCTGCTCTCCCCCTCCCTTATGCACGCCCCCTCTCAGCCTGCTATACTGTGTGAGGCTGATTGCGTCATAAAGGGGCGGGGCTAAATCGCGGCATCCCGGTAGCCCCGCCCCTTTATGACGCAATCAGCCTCACATCACTATAGCAGGCTGAGAGGGGGCGTGCATAAGGGAGGGGGAGAGCAGACATTAGTGATGGGCAGTCCGGCTCTTTTTGATGAGCCGGCTCTTTCGGCTCAGTTCACTAAAAAGAGCCGGCTCTTTCGGCTCAAAAAACGGCTCGTTTTTACAATAATCCTCTGCTACAACCTGTCATGAATACTGAACCTCCACTGTACAGTGAGAACCTTATTCTACACCTCTGTATGTATCTAGTGAAGCAGTAAAGACTGTTATTAGCATTATTGTTTCCTCAGATTGTCAGCTTTTCTGAACAGGGTCCTCGCTCCTCATTTGTATTCTCAACTTTTATTGCTTTCTAATATGTGGTGTTGTTTGTACATGTCCTTATTAGTAAATGCTCTGATATGTGTCAGTCCTAATTCTTAAATATAAAGGTTGCAATTACTGTGCTATGTCACTATGTGCAACATACACTGTACATACTACACACATTGTACACACATACATACACACACACTGTACACACATACTGTACACATATACATACACACATTGTACACATATACATACACACATACATACACACACTGTACACACATACTGTACACACACACACATTGTACACACATACTGTACACATATACATACACACATTGTACACACATACTGTACACATATACATACACACATTGTACACATATACATACACACATACTGTACACATACACACATACTGTACACATATACATACACACATTGTACACACATACTGTACACATATACATACACATATTGTACACACATACTGTACACACACAAGATATACACACACGATATATATACACACACATGATATATACACACACATATGATAAATACACACACACATGATATATACACACACACGATATATACACACACACACGATATATACACACACACACGATATATACAACACACACGATATATACACACACACAATATATACACACACACGATATATACACACACACATGATATATACACACACACGATATATATATACACACACATATGATATATACACACACATATGATATATACACACACATATGATATATACACACACATGATATACACACACACACGATATATAACACACATGTATAACACACACGAATTCACACACCGTATACACACACACACGATATATATAGACACACACACGATATATCACCACATATATACACACAACACGATATATACACACACAATGATATATATATCACAGATAACACACACACGATATATATACACACACGATATATACACACACACGATATATACACACACACATGATATACACACACACACGTATATATACACACAACATCGATATATACACACACAAACACAATACACCACACGATATATATACACACACACGATATATACACACACACATATACAACACACGATATATAGACACACACACGATTATACACACACATATAACACACACACATATACACACACATGATATTATATACACATGATATACACACACACACACACACACGCTATATATACACACACAATTATACACACACGATATATACACAACATGATATACACACACACACGATAATATAAACACACTACGATTATACACACACAACACGATATATAACAACACGATATTATACACACACGATATATACAAAAACACGTAATACACACACAAAACAGCGCCTTCCACTAAACATTGAAGAGATGGAGACAGAACATTTTGTTAAAGATTTTCTCTTTTTTTTATACAAGAAAAAAAAATTTAAGGGGTTAAACACCAGTCCTGGATGTCAGTAGGCCAACTACACTGGGCACTATGTGCTGACTTCCTATTACACTGTCTCTATATACAATTATTGAAGCTGCACCTATATCTCTCCACATTTTGCATAAAATCATATTCCTTACCCAACAACAGGTCTATTCTCCCCCTGCAGTGTCCTCCTGACTAAAGACTGAGAAGATGATCAATGATAATAAACAAGCTGAGTCCTCCTACACATCCCATATGCCAGATAAGGTCAGGGAAACTTAACCCATAAACATGCTGGTGGTCTTGTGCCCACTGCCCTAAGGAAGAAACAATGTGTGTGTATAGCTTTAATTGGGAGAAGGGGCTTCACGCCATGTGTTGGAAACTTTGTTTACACTTCCAGTGTTAGCTCACTTATCTCCTGGCTGCTCCTCCCAGCCACAGTCAGGCTTAATAAAGCTGCCAGCAGAGGGTAAAAAAAAAAAAAAAAAACACGGCTCTCTGGCTCGTTCACTGTGAAGAGTCGGCTCTTATCAGTCACATGAAAGAGCCGGCTCAATGTGTCGGATCGTTCGCGAACGACACATCACTAGCAGACATGACGAGCACAGCCCACAAGTGCCAGCACACACAGGGAGACGCCCTCAAGTACGCAGGCATGTAAGTGTATAAAATCATTATCTCACTTCTACTGCAGCCACTTTTCACACTAAAACAGTGCTGCTAATGGTTTACTAGGCTGCAGGGGCACATATTAACAGTGTATGAGGGTCATCCGAGGTGGTTGGTTCCTATGCAGATTACCGCAACCGCGCCGCAAGTGCGGCAAGTGCGGCAGATGCGGTTTTCTCACCGCATCTGCCGCGAACGCGGGTAAGCCCGAGCCTGACTCGGGGTTAACGCTTCTGGTAGTGAATGTTAACCCCGAGTCAGGCTCGGGAATAACGCTAGGAAGGTTAAGGCAGTAAGTACACCAGTCTGGTGACTGTAATGGCCACAGGAGAGTAGGATTTGTGTCCCTAACCTGTATTAAGGTAGTAAGTACACCAGTCTGGTGACTGTAATGGTCACAGAAAAGCTTGGATTCCGATCTGGATCACCCTGCCTATATCCTCCTAGATTAGTCCTGAGAAGGACTGTTGTGGTCAGCAGCAGCAGTTTGCAGCCCTGCTCCGGATCTACCTATGAGGGCCGCAAATCTGTCCCTAAGCAGCAGCAGACACTGTCCCTACACTCACTGTCTGGATGCCTGTGTGCAGAGCACAGCGCGGCCGGGTCTTATAAAGGCTCGGTCACGCTGTGCAGGCCGGCCAATCACTGCAATGCCACAACTAACAGGGCTGTGGCATTGCAGTGGTCTGCCAGCCAATCCCTGCATGTGGGCTGGCTCTCAAAAGAGGGCCAATATGCAGAGATGACGACCACGAGCACAGCACGAGTATCGCGAGATTACTCTGTGCTCGCCGAGTAGCCCGAGTACAGTGATACTCGTGCGAGTACCGAGCAGCGCAGAGCATACTCGCTCATCACTAGTCATTACATTTATGTCTTTGCCTGCACCTATGTCTACAGAACTTGTCTGACAGACCTCTGCCATCCAGAGGCAGTCTTCTTCAAAGTATCTATCTCCACTGTAGACAAGACAAACACCTCAGAAATGGTGCAATTATACCGCTGCATTACTTAATTACCGGCAAGTCTGTTGTTTTGACATATGCCACATCTGAGGTAGCGCTCCTTGGGAACCCGCTTGGTAGCATAATTAACACCAACTACAATGTGTAATGTAACATAAACAGCGGGTTTATTCATTTTTTTTTCTTTCTTTCCTTCCTTCATTCTTTCCTTCTCACTCACTAACCCACGGCCAACACAGCCCAATCCTACCTATCACACATCCAGAAATCTACAGGCCATTAACCCTCAAGCACTCACAGACTTCCTCATCTCATCTCTGACCCCAATCTCTTCAATCTCCTCTCCAGATCAGGCAGTAAATCACTACAATGACTCTCTCAGAAGCTCCCTGGACCAAGTAGCGCCCCTCACCCGCAGAACCTCCAAAGAGAGAACAAAACAGCCCTGGCTCACACCACAAACTCGATTCCTCCAGCGATGCTCCAGGAGTGATGAACGTCTATGGAGGAAAACTCGCTCACCAGGAGACTTTATCCACTATAAATTCATGCTAAAAACCTACAACTCTGCCCTTCACCTTGCCAAACAGACCTACTTCACCACCCTGGTCTCCTCACTATCCAACAATCCAAAAAAACTCTTTGACACCTTTCACTCTCTCCTCAGTCCTAAAGTGCAGGCCCCCATCACTGACCTCTGTGCTGATGACCTGGCTTCCTACTTTATGGAGAAAATAGACAACATTCGCCAGGAAATCAGCTCTCAGCCTCCAAGCACTGCCACCCCCATTCTTCCCCACATCTCCTCCGGTTCACTCTCCACATTTGACCCTGTCACAGAAGAAGAAGTCTCCAGGCTCCTTTCTTCCTCTCGACCCACCACATGCACTACTGACCCCATTCCCTCACACCTGCTCCAGTCCCTCTCTCCAGTCGTCACCACTCCACACCAAAATCTTCAATCTCTCCCTCTCTTCTGGCATTTTCCCCTCCTTCAAACACTCGATCATTACTCCATTATTAAAGAAAACCACTCTCGACCCAACCTGCACAAATAACTACAGACCAGTCTCCAATCTCCCCTTCATCTCTAAACTCTTGGAGCGCCTGGTCTATTCCCGCCTCACCCGTTACCTCTCCGCTCACTCTCTTCTAGATCCATTACAGTCTGGTTTCCGCCCCCTTCACTCCACAGAAACTGCCCTCATCAAAGTGACCAATGACCTTCTGACAGCAAAACGTAATGGTGACCACTCTCTGCTTATTCTCCTTGATCTCTCTGCAGCTTTTGACACTGTTGACCATCAGCTCCTATTCTTTATGCTGCACTCCATTGGCATAAAGGACACTGCTCTCTCCTGGCTCTCCTCCTATCTTTCTGACCGCTCTTTCAGTGTATCTTTTGCTGGCTCCACTTCTTCCCCTCTTCCCCTCACTATTGGAGTCCCTCAGGGTTCAGTCCTTGGCCCTCTGCTCTTCTCTCTACACGGCCCCGATTGAACAGACCATCAGCAGATTTGGCTTTCAGTACCATCTTTATGCTGATGACACACAACTATACACTTCAGCCCCTGACCTTACCCCTGCGGTATTAAAGAACACCAATGATTGTCTAGCTGCAGTTTCCAATATCATGTCCACTCTCTATTTGAAACTAAACTTTTCCAAAACTGAACTTCTTCTGCTCCCCCCATCCACTAACCTCCCTAAATCGGACATCTCTCTCTCAGTATGCGGCACTACGATAACGCCTAGACAGCAGGCTCGCTGTCTGGGTGTTATGTTTGACACCGATCTCTCCTTCTCCTCCCACACGCAATCTCTCGTCCGCTCCTGTCGCTTACACCTGAAGAATATCTCTAGAGTCCGCCCCTTTCTCACCCTGGAAACAACAAAAACCCTCACCGTGGCCCTAATCCATTCCGCCTTGACTATTGCAACTCTCTATTAAGCGGCCTCCCCCTCACCAGACTTTCTCCTCTCCAGTCCATCCTTAATGCAGCAGCCAGGATCACCCATCTGGCCAATCGTTACTCAGATGCCTCTGCTCTGTGCCAGTCATTGCACTGGCTGCCCGTATACTACAAGATCAAATTCAAATTGCTTGTTCTCACCTACAAAGCTCTTCACAGTGCAGCTCCCCCCTACCTCTCCTCCCTCATCTCTGTCTATCACCCCACCCGCTCTCTACGTTCCTCAAATGACCTTCAACTAACATCTGCACTAATCCGATCCTCCCACTCCCGGCTCCAAGACTTTTCCAGAGCTGCACCAAACCTCTGGAATGCTTTACCCAAAGAAATCAGGACTATCCACAACTTGCATGGCTTCAGACGATCCCTAAAAACGCATCTTTTTAAGGTGGCCTATCATACTCCCTAATAAGTCCATTGTACTGTAGACAGTGAATGGGCTATCCTCTGGACATTACTCTTCTACAAACTACACCAAACCATAAAGGTCTACACAGACTGTCTGATGACCATCCATGTAAGCTTAGCCCTATGCCCCATTTCCTCAAGATGCCTGGACCATCCGTGCAATAAGCCCCGGCACCTTGTGCAACCCCTATCCCGTTGTAGATTGTAAGCTCTTTTGAGCAGGGTCACCTTCATTTCTTGCTTTATTTATTGTATTTTTTTTTTATTTTTACATTGATTCTATGCCTATTGTTTTGTATCCAATTATTGTACTTTATTTGTTCTCTACTGTAGTTACTTACTGTATTTTCTGTACTCTAACCCTACATTGTAAAGCGCTGCGGAATATGTTGGCGCTATATAAATAAAGCTTTATTATTATTATTATTTTTTTGTCATAAACTGCTTATTACTCACATAACATTCATCTCTGTACATTACAGGATATTCCATCAGATTATTTACATTACAGCCGCCAGGCTTTTGACAGGGTTCTTTCCCCATCCTATGCACACTTTACACATTATTGTAGTGATCCTCAACCTACCTCTAGGGAGTCTCAACCTACATTAGACCATATATGCTTATCACCGGGACCCTGTCGGACATCATAGTTAGTCCCACGTTACATGGCCATATAGAAAAAAAAGCGCCTTTCAAGCTGGTGTATTCTTCAATGCTTCAAAACTTTATTTCGTCAATCCATCAAACACGACGTTTCGGTACGCAGACCTTTGTCAAGTGCATAATTCCCCTACAAATGCATGTTATTTATATATTGTAACTCCTCCCCCAAAGTGTAATACACCAATCACATACACATATATAGTAAACAAAGTTAAAAAAAATCTCCCAGAGAGACTATGTATAGACTTACTACTTATGATCCCCATAAGGAAACTATAAATCCAAGTCCAGGGTATAGATTGATCGCTCATCGCCGCAATCATGAGCTTATAATCAAGTATAAACATTCACAGTCTGTCCAGCGTCATTCCACCAATCCAGGGTAGCATTAATGGTAGTCATAGATACTCCTTGCCTTCTCATAGTGTTCAGAGCGCGTCTACCAATCAGTGCTCCATCTACTTCCAGAGCTTCCGGTGTTTACTGGGCATGCGCCCAGCGTCTCACGCTCATAGGTTGAGACAACTGTCCATCACTATTGTGCACGTAGGTGGCGTGATGACGTAATGCGCACACCTCCACAGATAATAGTGCTCAGTACTATACAATGGCGACACCACAGCACCACCAATATATAAATCAAAGGGAATAGATCAAGAAGGGATTCATAAAGCATATTATCAATACAAAAAAACATATAAACCATATCATAACTAGATTCACATAGAGGGTAATATATGACACAATCGTATAATTCAATATCTATTATATAATTGCCGTAGCGACTTCCGTCGGAGCGGCGCAACTTCCGGTGGCTTTGTTAGCGAGCGAGCTGCTTTTTCTGGACTCTCCCCGTGGCCGCATAGCGGCCACGGCGATTCACGAAGCAATGCCCGCTTTGCGGGCATTGCGAGTCGTTGCAGTCTTGCGAAGCAATGCCCGCGAAGCGGGCATTGCGAGTCGCTTCGCTAACAAAGCCAGGGCTGGCTAAGAGCATGGCGCTGTAGTGTACACCGCTATGGTATACTACAGTCCCATGGCCATACGCTTTACACCTGACAGGCGTATGGCCATGGGACTGTAGTATACCATAGCGCTGTACACTACAGCCCCATGCTCTTAGCCACCCCCTCAGTGCGCCGCCCCTACCCCTAAGTCGCCACCCGCTAAGCCCCGACAACCTAACCCCCGACCCGCAGCATCCTAACCCCCCGCCGATACCCCCTAAGCCCCGCCGCCCGGCGCTGTAGTGTACACCGCTATGGTATACTACAGTCCCATGGCCATACGCTTTACACCTGACAGGCGTATGGCCATGGGACTGTAGTATACCATAGCGCTGTACACTACAGCCCCATGCTCTTAGCCACCCCCTCAGTGCGCCGCCCCTACCCCTAAGTCGCCACCCGCTAAGCCCCGACCACCTAACCCCGACCCGCAGCATCCTAACCCCCCGCCGATACTCCCTAAGCCCCGCCGTCTACCCCCTAAGTCGCCACCCGCTAAGCCCCGACCACCTAACCCCCGACCCGCAGCATCATAACCCTTCGCCGATACCCCCTAAGCCCCGCCGTCTACCCCCTAAGCCACCGCCGCCCCTAAGCCCCTACCCCCTAAGCCCCGCAGCAGCCCCGACCACCTAACCCCCGACCCGCAGCATCCTAAGCCCCCGCCGATACCCCCTAAGCCCCTATCCCCTAAGCCGCGACCACCTAACCCCCGACCCGCAGCATTCTAAGCCCCCGCCGTTTACCCCCTAAGCCACCGCTGCCCCTAAGGCCCTACCCCCTAAGCCCCGAAGCAGCCCCTAAGCCCCTACCCCTAAGCCCCGTAGTATCCTAGGCCCCCGCCGATACCCCCTAAGCCCCGCCGCCTATCCCCTAAGCCCCCGCCGTCCCCTAACCTAACGCCGCTGTCACCTAAGGCCCTATACCCGAAGCCCCCGCTGTCCCCTAACCTAACGCCCCCGTCGATCACTTACATCCCTTCAAGTCATCTGATCGTCCGATCCTCAACTCCTCCGTCCGGCCAGGCGTCCTCTTCCTCCGGCCCCGGGGGTCTTCTCTCTTATTTCCGCCATCTTCGCCTCTTCGTCCGGCCCCGGGGATCTTCCACCTCCGACGTCCTCTTCCTTCTCATTAAGATAGAATGGAAGAAAAATCCCCCATTCTACCTCAATGAGATCTCAGGCCCTCTTCTGATTGGTCGCGGTATACTGCCCTCAGCCAATCAGAAGAGTCCCTCAAAACTGAGACGCAGTTCTCATTCAGGTCCGACTTTTTTTTCCCATTGACATACATTACCGGTGTGTCGGCGATTTTATGGCCGCCCACCTGGTTCTATTTGTCGGCCCTAAAATCGCGGACACACCGCTAATGCATCTCTATGGGCAGTCAGCCCGATTTCGGATTGAACGCCGACCAATCAGAATTCGAGCTGACTGCCCATAGACATGCATTAGCGGTGTGTCCGCGATTTTAGGGCCGACAAATAGAACCAGGTGGCCGGCCATAAAATCGCCGACACACCGCTAATGTATGTCAATGGGGAAAAAAAAAGGCGGACCTGAATGAGAACTGCGTCTCACTCTGAGTTAAAAAAATAAATAAATTAAATAATAAAAATAATAATTTAAAAATAATTAAAAAATAATAAAAAAATAAATAAAAAATATTAAATAATTAAATAAAAATAATAATAAAAAAAAAAAAAACTGCGGACCTGAATGAGAACTGTGTCTCACTCTCACTTAAAAAAATAAATAAATTAAATAATAAAAATAATAATTTAAAAATAATTAAAAAATAATAAAAAAATAAATAAAAATATTAAATAATTAAATAAAAATAATAATAAAAAAAAAAACTGCGGACCTGAATGAGAACTGTGTCTCACTCTCACTTAAAAAAATAAATTAATTAAATAATAAAAATAATAATTTAAAAATAATTAAAAAATAATAAAAAAATAAATAAAAAATATTAAATAATTCAATAAAAATAATCATAAAAAAAAAAAAAAACCGGACCTGAATGAGAACTGTGTCTCACTCTCCCTTAAAAAAAAAAAAATTAAATAATAAAAAAAATTATTTAAAAATAATTAAAAAATAATAAAAAAATAATTAAAAAATATTAAATAATTCAATAAAAATAATAATAAAAAAAAAAAAAAAAATGCGGACCTGAATGAGAACTGTGTCTCACTCTCACTTAAAAAAATAAATAAATTAAATAATAAAAAAAATAATTTAAAAATTATTAAAAAATAATAAAAAAATAAATAAAAAATAATAAATAATTACATAAAAAAAATAATAAAATAAATAAATGCTAATAATAATGCTATTAATGGTATTATTAATGCTATTAATGCTAATAATAATGCTATTAATGCTATTAATAATTTTATTAATGCTATTATTAATGCTAATAATGCTATTATTAATGCTATTAATGCTAATAATAATGCTATTAATGCTATTAATAATGTTATTAATGCTATTATTAATGCTAATAATGCTATTAATAATGCTATTAATGCTAATAATAATGCTATTAATGCTATTAATACTGTTATTAATGCTATTATTAATGCTAATAATGCCATTATTAATGCTATTAATGCTAATAATAATGCTATTAATGCTATTAATAATGCTATTAATGCTATTAATTAGGCTATTAATGCTATTAATGCTAATATTTATCCTATTAATGCTATTAATAATGCTATTAATGCTAATAATAATGCTATTAATGCTATTATAATGTTATTAATGCTATTATTAATGCTAATAATGCTATTATTAATGCTAATAATAATGCTATTAATGCTATTAATAATGTTATTAATGCTATTATTAATGCTAATAATGCTATTAATAATGCTATTAATGCTAATAATAATGCTATTAATACTGTTATTAATGCTATTATTAATGCTAATAATGCCATTATTAATGCTATTAATGCTAATAATAATGCTATTAATGCTATTAATAATGCTATTAATGCTATTAATTAGTCTATTAATGCTATTAATGCTAATATTTATCCTATTAATGCTATTAATAATGCTATTAATGCTAATAATAATGCTATTAATGCTATTAATAATGTTATTAATGCTATTATTAATGCTAATAATGCTATTATTAATGCTATTAATGCTAATAATAATGCTATTAATGCTATTAATAATGTTATTAATGCTATTATTAATGCTAATAATGCTATTAATAATGCTATTAATGCTAATAATAATGCTATTAATGCTATTAATACTGTTATTAATGCTATTATTAATGCTAATAATGCCATTATTAATGCTATTAATGCTAATAATAATGCTATTAATGCTATTAATAATGCTATTAATGCTATTAATTAGGCTATTAATGCTATTAATGCTAATATTTATCCAATAATGCTATTAATAATGCTATTAATGCTAATAATAATGCTATTAATGCTATTAATAATGTTATTAATGATATTATTAATGCTAATAATGCTATTATTAATGCTATTAATGCTAATAATAATGTATTAATGCTATTAATAATGCTATTAATGCTATTAATTAGGCTATTAATGCTATTAATGCTAATATTTATCTATTAATGCTATATAATAATGCTATTAATGCTAATAATAATGCTATTAATGCTATTAATAATGTTATTAATGCTATTATTAATGCTAATAATGCTATTATTAATGCTATTAATGCTAATAATAATGCTATTAATGCTATTAATAATGTTATTAATGCTATTATTAATGCTAATAATGCTATTAATAATGCTATTAATGCTAATAATAATGCTATTAATGCTATTAATAACTGTTATTAATGCTATTATTAATGCTAATAATGCCATTATTAATGTCTATTAATGCTAATAATAATGCTATTAATGCTATTAATAATGCTATTAATGCTATTAATTAGGCTATTAATGCTATTAATGCTAATATTTATCCTATTAATGCTATTAATAATGCTATTAATGCTAATAATAATGCTATTAATGCTATTAATAATGTTATTAATGCTATTATTAATGCTAATAATGCTATTATTAATGCTATTAATGCTATTAATAATGTTATTAATGCTATTATTAATGCTAATAATGCTATTAATAATGCTATTAATGCTAATAATAATGCTATTAATGCTATTAATACTGTTATTAATGCTATTATTAATGCTAATAATGCCATTATTAATGCTATTAATGCTAATAATAATGCTATTAATGCTATTAATAATGCTATTAATGCTATTAATTAGGCTATTAATGCTATTAATGCTAATATTTATCCTATTAATGCTATTAATAATGCTATTAATGCTAATAATAATGCTATTAATGCTATTAATAATGTTATTAATGCTATTATTAATGCTAATAATGCTATTATTAATGCTATTAATGCTAATAATAATGCTATTAATGCTATTAATAATGTTATTAATGCTATTATTAATGCTAATAATGCTATTAATAATGCTATTAATGCTAATAATAATGCTATTAATACTGTTATTAATGCTATTATTAATGCTAATAATGCCATTATTAATGCTATTAATGCTAATAATAATGCTATTAATGCTATTAATAATGCTATTAATGCTATTAATTAGGCTATTAATGCTATTAATGCTAATATTTATCCTATTAATGCTATTAATAATGCTATTAATGCTAATAATAATGCTATTAATGCTATTAATAATGTTATTAATGCTATTATTAATGCTAATAATGCTATTATTAATGCTATTAATGCTAATAATAATGCTATTAATGCTATTAATAATGTTATTAATGCTATTATTAATGCTAATAATGCTATTAATGCTAATAATAATGCTATTAATGCTATTAATACTGTTATTAATGCTCATAATACTGCTAATAATGCTATTAATACTGCTATTACTGCTAATAATAATGCTATGGCTTATATTATTGCTATTGATGATGCGATTATTATTTAAAAATCTTTAAAAAAACAATAAACATATTTTAGATACCCGATGCATTTGCATCAGGCTAACAGCTATAACTACTATAATCAAATTAATGCACGTTCTAGAATCCCGATGCATTTGCATCGGGCTCACAGCTAGTCTACAATAAAAGAGCGCCGTATAGTAGTAATTATATGATATAAGGTGATACAAAAACACTTCATGTAAATCGTACATCCCACAATATGGAATTATACGATTGTGTTTTGTGGTGCCGCCATTATATAGTACTGAGCACAATTATCTGTGGAGGTGTGCGCATTACGTCATCCCGCCGCCTATTTGCACAACAGTGATGTGACACTCATTCTATCCCTGGGGTACTTGTAGAGGTTATCACGTGTGGCAACTGAGAAGACATCAAACTGCCTGGGTGCTGTAGGGGTATTATTACAAGTTATCCATATTACAAAAACCGTATTGTAACATACAGCTCTGGCAAAAATTAAGCGAGCACTGCACAGTTTTCTAAAAATCCCCATCTCTACATGTCTGACAGCCATTCCATTCCAGTGTTAGTTGAATTCCAACCAAAGTACACCTCATTCCACTTAATGTGCTTCTGATTAGGTAATCACCCGAACCAAATCTTATTTAACAACGGAAAGTATAAAAAACACTACTGTGGTGTTCACAGTCCTCTTGCAATAGGACAAGCTTGATGGCAAAACAAGTGCTAGGAATAGCCCAAAAGTAATTTGAATGAAAAAATGACTTTTAACCATGTCAAAGGAGTTGAAAGCATCAATGAGCTACAAAAAGGAAAGAGAGCACAATAGGTTTTTAATCTTTTTAAACAAGTAGGGTCGTACAGAGGTTTGTCACTGCTCACCTGGAACAGTTGTGTGACCCACAACAGGTATAGAGGTATGGTATGGTGGCCGCAGGATCCACACTCCACTAATATCCACACTTATTAATATAAGTATTGCAGTAGTAAGTGAAGACTGTAATTACGTTATTTTTTTTCCCTCATACTGTCTTTTTTCTTCCTTTTCCTTTACAGATGTAAACCTTGAGATGCTTGCGCAAGTGCTTGTAAACACTGGGGCGCTTGACTAATATTCTGAAATATCTTTGAAGAATGTGGTATAATAAGATGCATTCAAAAATCAATTTGTTTCTTAATATTGGATACTAAAGATAACTGTAGTAACATCCAACCTATACATTTATTTTGTATGTTGTTAGTATGTTATTGCTTTTATTTTAATAAAGTGTTTTGACTCTGAGTTTAATGATAACTTTTTTTTAAACTTAAATGATTTTTTATTTTCCCCTAAACACACACACAATCATTGGCTACTTCAGTGTTCAACCAACTTGTAAGGAATGAAACAGTTTAGCTATGGAATAAATGGGCGAGAGCTAATGTCACATCTACTTACATAATCATCCTGTGGCATCCGTCATCCACTTCTGCCATCAAGATGTCCTGCTATCGCGCACAGCAGCCATATTTGCAAATCCAAGTAATTTGTGTAAATATGGCATCCGATGGCAGTACTGGCTCATTGTACAGTGCAGCAAGCAGTACCGCAGTCACCCGAAACCGCCGAGACACATTGCCGCCATCGCAGCACCTCACCATTGCCTGAGTAACTGTGCATGCACGCATCCAGTGCACAAGAGCACTTACTCAGATGACCGCCATCCATGGACACCACTGTTGTCAAAGATGGCAGCGGCCTGAGTAACTGCACAAGCATACGCCAGGTACGCGCATGCACAGTTACTCATACCGCCGCCATCTTTGGACACTTAAGTATACAAAGATGTCGGCGGCATAACGCACGGGGGGGGGGGGGCAGAGAGAGCTCCCAGAGGGCCAGAGACCGTGCATAGGAGGCCAGAGAACGCACAGGTGGTCAGTTACATAATTGCGCTGTCTCACGTTTAGCATTCGGATGTCGTGCTATCGTGCGCCTTCGCCATATTTGCACACCCAAGGGATGGGTGTGTAAATTTGGCACCCACTGGCGGTACTAGCATATTGCGCAGCACCTTCAGCGGTGCCGCAGTCGCCACTGACACATCACCGCCTGAATAAGTCGCATGCTTATACCTGATGCATATGCGCACTTACTCAGAAGGCCATTTTTGGACCTCTGGGTATACAAAGATGGCAGAGTCATGACCCCATGCGCACTTATGCTGCCGCCATCTTTGAACACCACAGAGGAGAGACAAAGCACAGGGGGAGGGGCAAGCGCACAGAGAGAACGCACGGGGAAACAGCTCAAAGGAGAGAGCACACGAGGGGAAAGGACAGCACAGGGAAAGTGTACATGGGGAAGACGGCTGAAAGGAGAGTGCACAGGAGGAAGACAGCTGAAAGGAGAGAGCACACATGGGAGAAAACAGCACACAGGGAAGACAGGTCAAAGGAGAGCTCACAGGGTGGAAAAGAGAGGGCACAGTGAGAGACAGAGCCCGGCCCCATCATAATATCACCACCCTCCTGATGCAATAGCATCAGCACCCATATAGTTAATTATATTTTAATAAGGAGCTGTCAACAGATTAAAAGTGGCTGGTCTCTGCTCCTATTTTATTCCTGCTGCTCAAATGAGAATTTTTTTTTTCTTCTTTTTGAATCTCCCATATTTTTGTGTGTGCATTTTTTTCTGCCAGTTTTCTTGGTCTTTAACAAGGCAGCATTACTGGCAAAGTATTAATGCATAGCAGTGAAAAGACAGCTACCCAGAGAATCCTGCGGCAATGCCCCATTGGTAAAGACTATAAAAATTAGCACTAAATAAAAAGGCCCAAATCTCTGGAAGCATATAGCAAATTAAAGAGAAAAAAAAAACGGAATATGCTGCCATACGTTTCCAGAAATTTGGGCATTTTTTTATTTGGTGATATAATTAATATGAGGTCTGATGCACTCTAATCTGAGGTGCACAAGTAAGGGTTGCAACCCTTTATAATTAACTAAAAAGTAACTTGGAACTCAAACATGTTTGCTTAAGTTTTATTTTCAGGTAAAAGGTTTCATAAGAAAAAACGTGTGTTACGTTTCAGCCTTAACATCAGGTCTTCATCAGACACAACAATAAACAGAATAAAACAGAACATATTTCATATTGCAATAGACTTCAAAATTGATCATGTACAGAAATAAGAAAGTTATAATTTTAGCAAACAATTCATGTGTATTCTCTTGAATTACAAACAAGTGCGTCTTGTGAACAATTGTGTATTTACCAAAGCTGTGTGAAGATAAATAGGAAAAATCAGCACGATATCAAGAGTAAAAGCTACTGACTTAATGGAAATGCTGATATAATCAATACAACCTTGGAATAAGGCAAGACAAAAGAGCTCAAGTCAGACTTAAGCCCCTGTCACACATAGCGAGATCGATGTAGCATCACAGGTTTTGTGACGCAACAGCGACCTCAATAGTGATCTCACTATGTTTGACACGTAGAAGCAACCGGGCCCCCACTGTAACATTGCCGATCGTGTTGGAATGGCCTGGACCATTTTTTGATCGTCGGGTTCCCGCTGGGCAGCATTCATCGGTGTGTTTGACGCCTAACAACGATTTCGTTGGCGACTCAGAAGTCAGCCACGTAGGTCTGAGTCGTCAGACTAGCTTGTATGTGACAGAGTCCCAACAACCGCCGAGGTCGTTATACTGGTCGCTGTATCGATGCTGCGTCATTGAGTAGATCTAACTGTTTGACATCTCACCAGCGACCACGTAGCGATGTTCCAGCGATCCTTACCAGGTCGTATCATTGTCGGGATCGCTGGAACATCGCCAAGTGTGACGGGACCCATACTGATAGAGTAAAATAGTAAATAACTTAAGTAACTCAAAAGCTATGATTGTAAACACCTATGTAGTACAGGCGCTAAGGAAAGCGTGGTGTTTAGTATCGGTATATCCCAGGAGTGCCACTCCGGTTATGTATCAATAAGTCATAATGAGTCACCATGCATGCGCAGTGTAGCAAATAGAAACTAAACACATTACTAGGGTAACCGGTCATATGACTGCAAGTCACGGCGCCTGCACTGTGTGAATAATACAGGAACTTACTAGTATCTTAATTTAAAGGGGATTACAATGATTTAAAATATATAAAAACTAGATTAATTTACTGCGTACACATTATTCATCTAATTAACTACATAACTATTCACTTTTAGGTGGCGTATGTGAGCTATAAGTTAATTTCAATATAGAACTTATTTAAAGAGACAGTACATATGAAATGTTAATGTATTTAAGGCTGGAAACACTGTCCGAGTGACATGTGAGTCACTCGGACGAGTCTTGGATGCCTGACTCGGAATGACCTCTCCCTCTCTGGATGGGAGTGTCAGCTGGTTGTCTTTCTAAGCAGCACCACACTCCCGTCCTGACAGGGGTGAAGCCATTTCGAGTTAGTCATCCGAGACTCGTCCAAGTGACTTGAGTGTCACTCGGGGACAGTGTGTTTCCAGCCTAAGGAGTTACCTCCACCCATAGAAAGATCTCATCATCTCTAATAAAAGTAAACAAAAATAAAAAAAGAAAAATATAGTATAGTATTAGTTCTGTCATGCAAAAAACAAAATTAGTGTAAAAAAGTAGAAACATCATAATCTCGATTTAAGCCTCTTGGGGACAAAGTCTGCAATGAATTCCTTGTCTCTTAGAGATTAAGAATAGTTGTTTTGGAATTTTAAGATTAGATCCAATATCAGTTCTTACTAGCAAATATTTTGGATTTTTTGGCTTCCTAAAGCAAGGAAGAAATGCATATTGGAATTCGAGAATCAAAGGATATTCCTCTCATAAAATGTCCTAATTGTACTATGTATTTTATGCATAAATGGACGGAAAGTATGTACAAACACAACTCTTTTTGTCTTCCCTAGTTATAGTACACTGGGTTAGGGTATTATGATGAAACAGATAAGGATACCCTCTCTCAGTGAACATAGTTTGCATTTCCTGTTGTCATATTGCTCTCAATATAGGATGAGAAACTTTTTTTCTTTTCTTTTTTAATTGGGACCGTGGAATTGATTTTTTGACAGCACTTGGATGACATTGGAAAATTGTATCAAGCTATTATGGTCAGTGACCATTGTATACAGGTCAATAAGTAATCTATCATCCTTTGTATACACTAATGTATCCAAGAAGCTGACACGGTCAGAATTGTACTGAATAGTAAACTGCAGTTTTATCCAAACTTAAATAAAAGTCCATCAAAGTATGGAGTGGACCGCCCCATGTGCAAAAAATGTCTCCTATATAACGACGCCAAATTACCCCATAGTAGTCCCTTGTTTTTGCAGATAAAAAATATCCTGAAACAAAAAGAAGATTTCATGTAGGACCTATGTAAGACAATTAAAAATCTTTTGACTTTATCGTGATTGGATGAAGTTAATAAGTTTTCAACATCATTAATTCTTTTCTCATGGGTTATGGCAAGTATACAGGTTATTAACATCCCAAGAGATTAGGAAGCACTCTTCGAGGATATTGTCAATGGTACAGATCTATTGAATAAAATCCCCTGCATCTAGAATAAAGGATGCTGTATTCTTTATCAATGGTGTAAGTATTTTTTTGAGCATAATGAATAATGGAGATAGAACTGACTCAGTGAAAGCCACTATAGAGTGTTCTGGTGGATTTTAGTAATTTATGTGTTTTAGGTAAGACATAAAATACAAGTACAATTGGATTTATTTTATTTCGAAATTCTAAACCCTTATTATCTATAGCACTATCCTTTGAGCCCTCCATAAGTATAGTTTTCATTTTAGATTGAACAGAAGAAGTAGGGTTAGTAGGTAAAGGTTCATAAGTAGAAATATCAGAGAGTTGTCAAAGACATTCTTGTAAGTGAATATGATGATCTATTATGACTACCGCTCCCCCCTTATCTGCCGGTTTCATCATAGCCTTTTTATTCAGAAGGGATGTTAAATCCTTTCTTTTCACATTTGAAAGATAAGATGGACAATGTAAAACATTACCTTCAACCATAGATCTAAATTTTACAACTTCCTGATTCAAAAACGGAATAAACGTCTCCACTGGAAGATTAATTTTAGGTGACATAAAGTCGCTTTTCACACATAGACCTAAATCTTGTAATGCAATTTTAGAACCCACAGTAACCCCATGTCTAACTACAGGTTACTTCCTTTGTGTTAAAAAAGGCCTTTAATATTTATAAAAGAAAATCTCTATAGGTCCATTTCTAATGGAAACATGTCAAACTTCTATGTAGGGCAAAATGTTCTCCCTTTCTGTATATAGATAATAGTGCCGGACCCACACTTTATGAACAAATATTAATGAATATCTGTGACCTGATTTGCATTGAAGATGGGTCGGGACCTCTGCCACTGCCCCCCTAGTCCGGTTTTCTTTGTCCCTTTGGTTTTCGGCACTGATTGAAAAAAAGGACATGGATACCTACGGCGTTCATTTTTTGAACCTGAGGGTGTGGACAATGGAGAAGAAAAAGGACCACATGATAGTGGTCTATTAAAGTCACGCCATTTATAAACACAATCTAAGTGAGAATCCACAGCATTTTGGATTAATTTTGTTCTTTTTCGGTTTTCTGATTCCTTCCCATGGTTGCCAAATTATTCTTAATCTTCCCAATGGAGGAAGTGTATTCATCAAACTTGAGTACTGTTTTTAGTTGTGAGTCAATAGAATCTACCTTTGACTGGGTTTCAGTTATGGATTCTTGAAGATGTTGTACCGTTAACACCACAAAGACTAAGGAGCATATATATTCAAAATATGTTCAAAAGTGGAGGTAAACTATCTTTAAATAGAGTAAGTCTCAAATGCATCCTTAGACTATGTGGGGTTCTTTGTCCTTTAATGTGTTCAGTCAAAGTGGCACAGTGGAGTTCTAAATAAATCAGATATTTAGAATTATGCTCAAAGTCACGAGTTTTAAACTCATCTGGGGATACCGGCAGGAAATCATTAGAGAGGGTAAGCTTAGACAATATGTTAGCCGCTTCCTCCTCCTGATAAAAAAAATGTTGTAGCCATATTTAAGAAAAGAAAGGGATGAAAAAACTGTAATTTTAGCAAACAAACCATATCTATTCTCTTAAATTACCGTATATACTCGTGTATAAGCCGACCCGTGTATAAGCCGACCCCCCTACTTTTGCCCTCAAAACCTGGGAAAACCTATAGACTCGTGTATAAGCCGAGGGTGGACTCCAGCACAGGTATACAGCCCCCAGCAGTGTGGTATACAGGCCCCCCAATGGTAGTATACAGCAGCCTCCCCAGTGGTAGTATACAGCAGCAGCCCCAGTGGTATATACAGCAGCAGCTCCAGTAGTTAGTATACAGCAGCCCCAGAGGTATATACAGCCCCAGTGGTAGTATACAGCATCCCCAGAGGTATATACAGCCCCGGTGGTAGTATACAGCATCCCCAGAGGTAGTATACAGCAGCCCCAGAGGTAGTATACAGCAGCCCCAAAGGTATATACAGCAGCCCCAGTGGTAGTATACAGCAGCCCCAGTGGTAGTATACAGCAGCCCCAGAGGTAGTATACAGCCCCAGTGGTAGTATACAGCAGCCTCAGAGGTATATACAGCCCCATTGGTAGTATACAGCAGCCCCAGAGGTATATACAGCCCCAGTGGTAGCATCCAGCAGCCCCAGAGGTATATACAGCCCCAGTGGTAGTATCCAGCAGCCCCAGAGGTATATACAGCCCCAGTGGTAGTATACAGCAGCCCCAGAAGTATATACAGCCCCAGTGGTAGTATACAGCAGCCCCAGAAGTATATACAGCCCCAGTGGTAGTATACAGCAGCCCCAGAGGTATATACAGCCCCAGTGGTAGTATACAGCAGCCCCACAGGTATATACAGCCCCAGTGGTAGTATACAGCAGCCCCAGAGGTATATACAGCCCCAGTGGTAGTATACAGCGGCCCCACAGGTATATACAGCCCCAGTGGTAGTATACAGCAGCCCCAGAGGTATATACAGCCCCAGTGGTAGTATACAGCAGCCACAGAGGTATATACAGCCCCAGTGGTAGTATACAGCAGCCCCAGAGGTATATACAGCCCCAGTGTAGTATACAGCAGCCCCACAGGTATATACAGCCCCAGTGTAGTATACAGCAGCCCCACAGGTATATACAGCCCCAGTGGTAGTATACAGCAGCCCCACAGGTATATACAGCCCCAGTAGTAGTATACAGCAGCCCCAGAGGTATATACAGCCCCAGTGTAGTATACAGCAGCCCCACAGGTATATACAGCCCCAGTGGTAGTATACAGCAGCCCCAGTGGTAGTATACAGCCCCAGTGTAGTATCCAGCAGCCCCAGTAGTAATAAACAGCCCCCCCTCCTTATTATGTCCCCCCCAGGCTGCGGCAGCTGTCGAAATAACAAACACTTTATACATCACCTTCCGGCGCAGCTCTCCGGTCCTCCGCTCCTCCGCTCGCCGGCTTCTTCTTCCTTGTTGTGCCGGCTTCTGTGACCGCGCGCAGGAAATGACGTCATCTCCTGCGCCCGGTCACATGACACCGGCACAACAAGAAAGAAGAAGCCGGCGAGCGGAGGACCGGAGGAGCGGAGAGCTGCGCCGGAAGGTGATGTATAATGTGTTTGTTATTTTAACAGTTGCCGCAGCCTGGGGGGACATGATAAGGAGGGGGGGCTGTTTATTACTACTGGGGGACCCATATTAAGGAGGGGGGCTGTGTAGTGCGCCGCTGATGGACGGGGGGATGCCGTGCATATTCATTGCACTAATGAGGCGGCCCCACGTGACCGCCTGCGGTCACCGCGGCCCCCTCCTGCCTCCTCCAGCCCCCGGTCACAGCCCCCCCCCACAGCATACCGTATGACCCGTGTATAAGCCGAGGGGGGACTTTTCAGCCCAATTTTTGGGCTGAAAAACTCGGCTTATACACGAGTATATACGGTACAAACAACTGCCTCTTGTTAAGAGTTGTGTATTCACCAAAGCTCTTTGAAGATAAATAGGAAAAAGCAGGAAGATACCAAGAGTAAAAGCAACTGACAACTGAAATGCTGATGTAATCAATATAATGGATACCTTAGAACAAGGTAAGGCAAAGAACTCAAGTTAGACATACAAATAGAGTAAAAAAGTAACTCACTTAAGTAATTCAAAAGATATGAGTGTAAACACTCACCTATGTAGTACTGGCACTAAGGAAACCACATGTACATGGGAAGAAATGGCGCACTGTTTGATACTAAGCATAATGTTTTATATCAGTGATCCCGGAAGCACTACTCTGGTCATGTGTCAAAATGTCATAATGAGTCACCGTGCATGCACATTGGTGACAATAGAAACTTAACATGTTTAGTGTCTATTTACTCCACCATGCATGCGCAGTGAAAGATTATGACATATTGTCACATGACCTGAGTGGCACTTTTGGAATTACCTATATAAAACACCACGCTTAGTATCAATCAGTGTGCCGTTTCTTCCCAAGTACATGTGGTTTCCTTAGCGCCAGTACTACATGGGCGAGTGTTTACAATCATATACTATTTTACTCTAACTCAAAAGATATCACTTATTGATTGCAGTGCAGTGACGTTCAAAAAGGTGAGATTTTTCATCCATATACAGGACAAGGTATACCAATTAAAGGGTACTTTACCTGCAACTCTTCTAACTTTATTTACGCTACAAAGTGTCCTTGCGGATTAATGTATTAATGCCAATGCAATACCACACAACACGTGTGGGATAGAATCTCGCAGCACACGTTCAATATATGTTGTAAAAAAATGGTCCTTCCATTACCATACCATTTTAATACAGATAGCTCAATTGACGTTTCATGTTCTAGAGTAACTTAGCATTCGTCAACGAGGAGACGATATACACAAATAGCTTCGAATCCGAGAAGAAACTTGGATATTTAAATTGCAGACTTTGTCCCCAAGAGGTTTAAATTGAGATTATGATGTTTCTAGTTTTTTACATTAATTTTGGTTTTTGTATGTGATAAATATTGTTATACAGACATTAGTAACTAATACTATATTTTTATTTTTGTTTCCTTTTATTAGAGATGATGAGATTTTTCTATGGGTGGAGATAACTCTTTATACACATTAACATTTCATATGTACTGTCTATTTAAATGTGTCCTTTATTAAAATTATCTCATATCTCATATACTCCTAAAAGTGAATACCCGTATATACTCGTGTATAAGCCGAGTTTTTCAGCCCAAAAATTGGGCTGAAAAGTCCCCCCCTCGGCTTATACATGGGTCATACGGTATGCTGTGGGGGGGGGGGCTGTGACCGGGGGCTGGAGGAGGCAGGAGGGGGCCGCGGTGACCGCAGGCGGTCACGTGGGGCCGCCTCATTAGTGCAATGAATATGCACGGCATCCCCCCGTCCATCAGCGGCGGGGGGATGCCGTGCATATTGCACTACACAGCCCCCCTCCTTAATATGGGTCCCCCAGTAGTAATAAACAGCCCCCCCCCTTATCATGTCCCCCCCAGGCTGCGGCAACTGTCAAAATAACAAACACTTTATACATCACCTTCCGGCGCAGCTCTCCGCTCCTCCGGTCCTCCGCTCCTCCGCTCGCCAGCTTCTTCTTCCTTGTTGTGCCGGTGTCATGTGACCGGGCGCAGGAGATGACGTCATTTCGTGCGCACGGTCACAGAAGCCGGCACAACAAGGAAGAAGAAGCCGGCGAGCGGAGGACCGGAGGAGCGGAGAGCTGCGCCGGAAGGTGATGTATAAAGTGTTTGTTATTTTGACAGCTGCCGCAGCCTGGGGGGGACATAAGGAGGGGGGGGCTGTTTATTACTACTGGGGCTGCTGGATACTACACTGGGGCTGTATATACCTCTGGGGCTGCTGTATACTACCACTGGGGCTGTATATACCTGTGGGGCTGCTGTAAACTACACTGGGGCTGTATATACCTGTGGGGCTGCTGTATACTACCACTGGGGCTGTATATACCTGTGGGGCTGCTGTATACTACACTGGGGCTGTATATACCTCTGGGGCTGCTGTATACTACCACTGGGGCTGTATATACCTGTGGGGCTGCTGTATACTACCACTGGGGCTGTATATACCTGTGGGGCTGCTGTATACTACACTGGGGCTGTATATACCTGTGGGGCTGCTGTATACTACACTGGGGCTGTATATACCTCTGGGGCTGCTGTATACTACCACTGGGGCTGTATATACCTGTGGGGCTGCTGTATACTACCACTGGGGCTGTATATACCTCTGGGGCTGCTGTATACTACCACTGGGGCTGTATATACTTCTGGGGCTGCTGTATACTACCACTGGGGCTGTATATACTTCTGGGGCTGCTGTATACTACCACTGGTACTGTATATACCTCTGGGGCTGCTGGATACTACCACTGGGGCTGTATATACCTCTGGGGCTGCTGTATACTACCAATGGGGCTGTATATACCTCTGAGGCTGCTGGATGCTACCTCTGGGGCTGCTGTATACTACCACTGGGGCTGTATACTACCTCTGGGGCTGCTGTATTCTACCACTGGGGCTGCTGTATATACCTTTGGGGCTGCTGTATACTACCTCTGGGGCTGCTGTATACTACCTCTGGGGCTGCTGTATACTACCTCTGGGGATGCTGTGTACTACCACCGGGGCTGTATATACCTCTGGGGATGCTGTATACTACCACTGGGGCTATATATACCTCTGGGGCTGCTGTATACTAACTACTGGAGCTGCTGCTGTATATACCACTGGGGCTGCTGCTGTATACTACCACTGGGGAGGCTGCTGTATACTACCATTGGGGGGCCTGTATACCACACTGCTGGGGGCTGTATACCTGTGCTGGAGTCCACCCTCGGCTTATACACGAGTCAATAGGTTTTCCCAGGTTTTGGGGGCAAAAGTAGGGGGGTCGGCTTATACACGGGTCGGCTTATACACGAGTATATACGGTAGTTATATAGTTACTTAGATTATTATTATTAAATATTTATATAGTGCCATTAGGTTCCATGGCGCTTTACATGTGTAAGGGCAGACAAGGACAAGAAGGTAAAATGACGACGGTTGAATCATACAGGTACAATATGTACGGCATCCCCCCGTCCATCAGCGGCGGAGGGATGCCGTGCATATTGCACTACACAGCCCCCCTCCTTAATATGGGTCCCCCAGTAGTAATAAACAGCCCCCCCTCCTTATCATGTCCCCCCCAGGCTGCGGCAACTGTCAAAATAACAAACACTTTATACATCACCTTCCGGCGCAGCTCTCCGGTCCTCCGCTCGCCGGCTTCTTCCTTGTTGTGCCGGTGTCATGTGACCGGGCGCAGGAGATGACGTCATTTTCCTGCGCGCGGTCACAGAAGCCGGCACAACAAGGAAGAAGAAGCCGTCGAGCGGAGGACCGGAGGAGCGGAGAGCTGCGCCGGAAGGTGATGTATAAAGTGTATGTTATTTTGACAGCTGCCGCAGCCTGGGGGGGACATGATAAGGAGGGGGGGGCTGTTTATTACTACTGGGGCTGCTGGATACTACACTGGGGCTGTATACTACCACTGGGGCTGCTGGATACTACACTGGGGCTGTATATACCTCTGGGGCTGCTGTATACTACCACTGGGGCTGTATATACCTGTGGGGCTGCTGTAAACTACACTGGGGCTGTATATACCTGTGGGGCTGCTGTATACTACCACTGGGGCTGTATATACCTGTGGGGCTGCTGTATACTACACTGGGGCTGTATATACCTCTGGGGCTGCTGTATACTACCACTGGGGCTGTATATACCTGTGGGGCTGCTGTATACTACCACTGGGGCTGTATATACCTGTGGGGCTGCTGTATACTACACTGGGGCTGTATATACCTGTGGGGCTGCTGTTATACTACACTGGGGCTGTATATACCTCTGGGGCTGCTGTATACTACCACTGGGGCTGTATATACCTGTGGGGCTGCTGTATACTACCACTGGGGCTGTATATACCTCTGGGGCTGCTGTATACTACCACTGGGGCTGTATATACTTCTGGGGCTGCTGTATACTACCACTGGGGCTGTATATACTTCTGGGGCTGCTGTATACTACCACTGGGGCTGTATATACCTCTGGGGCTGCTGGATACTACCACTGGGGCTGTATATACCTCTGGGGCTGCTGGATGCTACCACTGGGGCTGTATATACCTCTGGGGCTGCTGTATACTACCAATGGGGCTGTATATACCTCTGAGGCTGCTGTATACTACCTCTGGGGCTGCTGTATACTACCACTGGGGCTGTATACTACCTCTGGGGCTGCTGTATTCTACCACTGGGGCTGCTGTATATACCTTTGGGGCTGCTGTATACTACCTCTGGGGCTGCTGTATACTACCTCTGGGGCTGCTGTATACTACCTCTGGGGATGCTGTGTACTACCACCGGGGCTGTATATACCTCTGGGGATGCTGTATACTACCACTGGGGCTGTATATACCTCTGGGGCTGCTGTATACTAACTACTGGAGCTGCTGCTGTATATACCACTGGGGCTGCTGCTGTATACTACCACTGGGGAGGCTGCTGTATACTACCATTGGGGGGCCTGTATACCACACTGCTGGGGGCTGTATACCTGTGCTGGAGTCCACCCTCGGCTTATACACGAGTCAATAGGTTTTCCCAGGTTTTGGGGGCAAAAGTAGGGGGGTCTGCTTATACACGGGTCGGCTTATACACGAGTATATACGGTAGTTATATAGTTACTTAGATTATTATTATTAAATATTTATATAGTGCCATTAGGTTCCATGGCGCTTTACATGTGTAAGGGCAGACAAGGACAAGAAGGTAAAATGACGACGGTTGAATCATACAGGTACAGTAGGGCAGCGGATCCTGTCCACGAGAGCTCACAGTCTATTGGGGATGGTTGGGGAGACAGTAGGAAGGGGAGTGGTGAGGGTGAGATGGTGCAGTGGAGTAAGTGACTACAATACTAGTAAGTTCCTGCCTTATGCATACAGTGCAGGCGCCATAACGTGCAATCATCTGACAAGTTACCCTAGTAACGTGTTTAGTTTCTATTTGCTCCACTGCGCATGCACGGTGACTCATTATGACGTATTGAGCTAGAAAAAGGAAAGCGAGCGCAATAGGGTCTTATCTTTTTAAGCAATAGTGTCATGCAAAAATTTGTCACTGCTCAACTGGGCCAGTTGTGTGACCCACAACCGGTATAGAAGTATGGTATGGCTGCCGCCGGATCCACACTCCACTTGTGTTAGTGGTAACCAATGCGGGGAAAAAAGGAGACCGGACAGTGCTCCTGGATCTGCGCAGCTCACGCACTGCTCACAGGAGCACTGTCTGGTCCCTTTTTTTTAGCCCGCATTATGGCATATTGTCACATGACTGGAGCAGCACTTCTGGGATTACCAATAAAAACCACTACACATAGTATCAAACAGTGCACCATTACTTCCCATGTACATGTTTCCTTAGCACCAGTACTACATAGGGGAGTGTTTACAATCATATCTTGAGTTTCTTAAGTGATCTACTATTTTACTCTATCTGTATGTCCAACTTGAGCTCTTTGCCTTGGTTTCAAGGTTGTATTGATTACATCAGCATTTCAGTTAAGTCAGTAGCTTTCAGGGTACTTCACACACTGCAACATCGCTAGCAATGTCGCTGAAACGTCACAGGTTTTGTGACATAACAGCTACCTCTCCAGCGATGTCAGTGTGTGACATGTAGCAGCGATCAGGCCCCTGCTGTTAGGTTGCTGATCGCTGCACATCGTTCATGACAATTTTTTGGTCCTTGGTCTCCCGCTGGTCAGCACGCATCGCTGCGTGTGACAGCGAGAGACTAACGACCAGCGACCTCACAGCCAGTGCCGCACATTAGTTGCTGAGCACTGGTAACCAGGGTAAACACCGGATAACTAAGCAGTGCTCGCTGCTTAGTTACCTGGTGTTTACCCTGGTTACCAGCATCCTCCCGCTTAGCCCAGCCTGTAAGCAGGAGGACGCTAGTAACCAGGGTAAACACCGGGTATCTAAGCAGCGCGTGCTGCTTAGTTACCCGGTTTTTACCTTGGTTACCAGCGATGTCGCTGCTGGCTGGTCGCTGGTGAGTCTGCCTGTTTGACAGCTTACCAGCGACTGCAGAAAGACTTTCCAGCGATCCTGGCCAGGTCGGATCGCTGGAAAGTCTGTGTGTAAAGGGGCCCCTTAATCTTGATATCTTGCTGATTTTTCCTATTTATCTTCACACAGCTTTGGTGAATACACAATTCTTCACAAGAAGCAGTTGTTTGTAATCCAAGAGAATACACATGGTTTGTTTGCTAAATTACAGTTTTTTTCTTTTTTTCTATATGACAAATTTTGAACTCTATTGTAATATGAAATATGTTCTGTTTTATTCTGTTTATTGTGTCTGATGAAGGCCTGATGAAACATAACACATTTTTTCTTTGGAAACTTTTTCCCTGAAAATAAAACATAAGCAAACATTTTTGAGTGCCAAGTTACTTTTTAGCTTTTTATTTGATGCTACTTCTTATAGTCCTTACCCAAAGAGGTGTTGCCACATGCATTATATCAGTCTTTCTTGTATTTAGACTTATTTGCATTATTACCTTGTGAGTAAAGAACATGAAAATTAGCACTGAATAAAAAAGTTCACGTAGTGGATTAAAAAAAAACATGATGCACAGAGCACCTGTACTCAGTTTAAACAGTCATTCTGTGCTATCAGAGATTTTTTAACCTAGTAGCAGGTCATTTTAAAATTATAGTTGTCAGATTAGCAGTAATTCATCTGAATGCAAATCATGTTTTATGGGGAAAGGTTACAGGATTTGGGAATGTTTAGCTTGCATAAAAGAAGGCTGAGACTAGACTTCATAGCTGTCTACAACTTTCTCAAGGGCTGTCACACTAGAGAGATCAACTTTTTTCACATCTGCAGAAGAAAATACTAGAAGCAATGGGATGAAACTAAATGGGAGAAGACAGATTAGATATTAGAAAAAACTTTGACAGTGAGGGTGATAAACAAGGGGAACAGGCTGCTGCGAGAGGTGTCGAGTTCCCCTTCAATGGAAGTCTTCAAATAAAGGCTGGACAGACATCTGTCTGGGATGATTTAGTGAATCTTGCTTTGCGTATGGTGTTGGACCAGATGACCCAGGCGATCCTTTCCAACTCTAACATTCTATGATATGCCACGTTTTGTCCCCATCTACCTTACACATTTCAAACGCACTAACTGCTGTTCACCTTTCCATGTATCTGTAGTAGTACCAACGTCAATATCTCTCCCATAGTTTCACTGTTCCATCATTGGTACTCTAAGGCTCGTTTCACACTGCAGTTTTTTCCCTGATCAGGTTCCATCCGGTTTGTGTGCCAAAACCAGGAGTGTCTCGAAAACTCAGAACAGGTGTCAATCTTTCAATGATACTTTTTCACTGCAAGTTCCACTCCTGGTTTTGGAACACAAACCGGATTGAACCTGAGGTGCATATTGGACCCGACATATACAGCATTTTCAACAACTCAAGCACAGCTTCCAATTTGTTGTACAAAGAAATTTCACACCACAACCTTTGGATAATCAGAACTTCCTTTACCTCACTGCCAAGCAGTGATGCTGCCATTGTCCAGTGATTTGTTTACCTTAACCGAAAGCCTACCTTTCTACAGAGCGAGAGAGACTGCCCCTCTGAAGTCTGTCTTGGCATCTTTGTTGTGAATGGTAACCTGTTTATAGAAGCAGACAGTTGACAACAAGTAATACAGAATGTTGAAACCTAGTGGCTGCTACTTTAAAGTGACCTCTCAGATAAATTGCTGAATGCAGACCATGCCAAGCAGAAAATAAGAATTTAGTACAAGAAGCCTGGGCAATCGTAGGTGGCATTGATTATTGTCGTCAGATAATGCATACATATTACATCAATTTGAAGGCAGAAGGAGGCATTTCTACAGTAGGAAGTTGTTATTAATGCTCTGTTTGGTGACAAAGAAAGGGATGAGAACCCATTTTCCCAGTAAGGTTTCTTCTACTTGTAAAAAGGTAAGGACCCAATAAAGGTACAAATAGGGTTAAATAAATTTACAGCTTGCTACTGTAAAACTTGATCTACACAACCTAGCCTGTGTATTAAAGTTTTTTTTAAGTAAATCATAAAGAGATAAATCATTTGTGGGTCCATGAGAAAAAAAATGAAAAGTGGGGCCCCCAAATGCTGACATTGCAACATCACAAATAAAAACCATGGGGCAGATACTAAGCTCTATATTGGGGAAAAGAAATTCCTTCCTGGGGGGCGTGTCTAGCCAATGGTAATGTGAGACGCATGCAGAAGGAGCTCCGCTGGTAAATCCTCCCCAAATAGCCACCAACACAAGAGTCACTGAGGTGAGCAGAAAGGGAACCTGGGCCGCATGGACCGCTTCCTTCAGCCAGAACGCCTCAGCAGGCTCACTGGGCACAAGATGCAATATGGCACCGTCCTCCCTGACAAATGACTCACCACCGCGGGAAACACCGGCATCTTGCATCCTTCAGCCTCTGCAGCATGAATCATCCAGCAAGGAGGAGGAGAAGAGCACAGCCTGCTCAGCGTCCATGAGATAAGTATATTTATAAAAACCCCACCTGCTGAAATAGACCTGGACAGGTTTGCTAGCAGACTGGAGGATACATACAGGACAAATCCAGCTGATGAAAACAAAATTTGATAGCAGGTAGAGGAGGTAGAAAAATCTCTGGAGGCCATAGCCCAAATGCTGCAAACATACAGGGAGGTGATCCTCAGCCAAAAAAGAGAATGTCTCCTGCTTAAAGGATTTGGAGAATCGCAATTGGCAAAATAACTTGTGGATCAGAGGTGTACTGAGGCTGTGAAAAGGGCTGTATGTGGAGTTACTGCCATCCTAGGCACTTTCAGTAGTCGCGCCCCCCTACTGACTAAGCGTCTGTGCACAGACACAGCATTTAATTTTTCAGGCAGATCTGCTTTGTACCCTACCTGAAAAAGCAATAAATAAATGCTAAAAGGAATGATCTCATGCACAGCAATGTTAAAACGACTTGCTGTTCATATATTTGGTCTTTTGAAGTTTTTTTAACTGTGTGTCTTGAAGCACTTTTCATCTGAATTACAGTACTCGGGGTTCACAGACGTCTGAGAGCCCATAGCCTTAGTTAAGACCTCCATACACACGAGACTTAAGCCCCCGTCACACACAGCAAGATCTCTGATACGTCACAGGTTTTGTGACGTAACAGCGACCTTGCCAGCGATCTCGCTATGTTTGACACTTAGCAACGATCAGGCCCCTGCTGTGAGGTCGCTGATCGTTACAAAGTGTTCTGGATCATTTTTTGGTCATTGCGCTCCTGCTGGAAATGCTGCATCGCTGTGTTTGACAGGGATAACGACCAGCGATCTCAATATTACTCCCGGAGTGACACATTCCCAACGACCTCCGTATCATTCCGGATCGTTGCTGCGTCGCTGGTGAGATGTGACTGTTTGACATCTCACTAGCGACCATGTAGCGACGCTCCAGCGATCCCGGCCAGGTTGTATCACTGTCAGGATCGCTGTAACGTCGCTATGTGTGACGGTACCTTAAAGTTGTAAAACAAAAAGGAAAAGGGGCGCAAATGTGTAGGATCCCCTTATTAAAAACGTCTAAATGGCGTGGGTAGGTGGCCACTCACCTTATCGGGTTGTGCAAGTCCTGCACAACCCGGTTTAACAGCCTCCGCCGCTGGCGGTATATGCAATGCCTCTCCGCTCTCCTCTCTCCTGTTCAAGGCAGATCGTTCACCTGATGAAGACTGTTTCTATGCAGTTGAAACGCGTAGTGGAGCTGTGAGGGGAGCTAAGTTAATAAAAGGTTTTTCATTTATGAAAACATCTCACATGTCTCCTTGTTCCTTAGAGCGCTCCTAATCAGACCGCCATTACTATTTTTTGCATGGTACCCTAAAGTTAGCTCAACCTGCCGTTATCAGCAGGTTGTGAGGACACTGTAATGTGTGGCGGGGCTCTAACTGATGATTGTCGGGGGAGATAAGGATCCAGTATGTCCAGGCTGTAGATCCTTTTGTCCTCTAAGTGATTTGCTGCTGCCTAAGATGATTAGCAGCGGTTCTAATATAGAATACAGAAACACTTGGCAGAATGAGTGCTCCTGTGTATAGGAGAACCAAGGAAGATTGCTGCCGACCAAGCAATTAGACAGCAATTGTGTTTTGGGGGCTTTAGTTAATTAACTATTTGGCTGACATTTAGCTGTATTTGTAGTCCAGCACACTTACCCTATAATGTTTTAGGATCAAGTCTGTTAAGTTAAAGATTACAACATCCATATGACTACATCACCAAAACCCCCATCAATGCAATAGTACATTACCAGAACCACTGTTAATACAATAATACCGCACCAGAACCACTGTTAATACCCAAAACCTCTGTCAATACAGTAATACATCACCAGAATCACCATCAGTACATCACCAGAACAGTACATCCCCTATATAAATGTGTATGCAGATTAATTGGCATTTTGGGGGTAAAAGACTCCTTTAAAATATCATCAATCTTAGCAACACACTGTCCTGCTTCTCCCAAGACTCTCTTGTCTGGTCTTTTGCAGCACATACCAAAACAGTGTCATTGTAATGTTTCTGATTTAAGAATAATACCTTTAAGTAAGCCCTATGCTGTGCCACTGAATAAATAATTGCCCATTACTGTGCTTACTGCACAAATGACCTCACACTTTCCTACTTATGGTATACAGCCTTCACATTCTCTCCTATAAAATATTCCACATACACTGTGTTCCCTAGTTAAATGTGACAGCTGTTCCACCCCCTCCTGAATAAAAACCACTACACTGTCCTGCCTGTAATGAATTGTACCACAACATCTTCCTCATTTATGAACTATGATCTCCACTCCATGTAGCCCCCTCTTCACTGTCCCCTCATGTTGTCCCTACGCTATAGTGAGCCCCCTTATGCTATGCATTCTGCATATTGAGCCCTCCCAGACTCTTTACTGACTGCACCCCATGCTACCCCTTTTTCATACCAAGTCCCCCCTTTCTCCCTCTTCTCCATACCGAGCCCCCCCATGCCACTTCTTTATACTATTCACCTCCCATGCTACTCTGCTCCACACCATGCCCCTCACATGCCACCCTACTCCAGACCAAGGCCTCCCCACACCACCCTGCTCCATGCTGAGCCCTCCCCATGCCATTCTGTTTCCATACTATGCTACTCCCATGTTACTCCTTTTACATACTGTGCTCCCCAGGCTATCCCATTCTCCATACCAAACTCCCTCTGGCTGCAACATTCTCCATACCATGCCCCTATCAGGCTACTGCACTCTCCATGCCATGCCCCCCCCAGGCTACCCCTTTTCAGAACAGCCTCCCATTCTCCAAACTCCCCTCAATGTCCATTTTAATGCACCCCCTCATTTTTTATTCTTTCCTTATTCTCCATGCTGCACACCCCCTCATTTTTAATTTCCCCTAGATTTACATGCTGTGCACCCCCTCATTTCTCATTCTTCCCCATTTTTCATGCCGTGCAGATCCCTCGTTTATCATTCACACCCCCTCAATTTCCATGCTGTTCAGCCCCCTCATTTGTCATTCTCCCCCATCTCCATGCTGTGCAGCCCCCTTGTTTATCATTCTCCCCCCCAATTTTCATGATGTACAGCCCTGTTGCATGTCAGTCTCCCCCCAATTTCCATGCTGTTCAGACCCCCTGTCATTTGTCATTCAACCGCCAAGTTTCCATGCTGTACAGCTCCCTTGTCATTCTCTCCCAACATTTTCCATACTGTGCAGCCCCCTTGTCATCCCCATCCCATTTCCATGCTGTGCTGCCCCCTTGTCATTCCCCCCCCCCATTACCATGCTGTGCAACCCCCTTGTTATTCTCCCCCCTCCCCATTTCCATGCTGTGCAGGCCCCTTGTCATTCTCTCCCCCTCACAATTTCCATGCTGTGCAGCCCCCTTGTCATTCTTTACCCCATTTTCCATGCTGTACAGCCCTCTTGGCATTCCCCCATCTCATTTCCATGCTGAGCAGCCCCCTTATCTCCCCTCCCCATTTCCATGCTGTGCAGCCCCATTATCTTTCTCTCCATATGCATGCTGTGAAGCCCACTTTTCATTCTCCCTCCCTATTTCCATGCTCTGCAGCCCCTTTGTCATTCTCTCCCCCTCTGCATTTCCATGCTGTGCAGCCCCCCTGTAATTTCCCCTCCCATCTCCATGATGTGCAGCCATCATGCTAGTTAATCTCCTCCCAATTTTCATGCTCTGCAGACCCTTTTCTTGTCAATCTCCCCCAACTTCAATGCTGTGCAGACCCTTTGTCATACTCCCCCTATTTCCATGCTGTGCAGCCCCCTTGTCATTCTCTCCCCCCAAGTTTCCCTGCTGTGCTGCCCCCTTGTCATCCCCGTCCCATTACCATGCTGTGCAACCCCATTGTCATTCTCCCCCCTCCCCATTTCCATGCTGTGCAACCCCCTGTCATTCTCTCCCCCTCACAATTTCCATGCTGTGCAGCCCCCTTGTCATTCTTGCCCCCCATTTTCCATGCTGTGCAGCCCTCTTGTCATTTCCCCATCCCATTTCCATGCTGTGCAACCCCATTGTCATTCTCCCCCCTCCCCATACCCATGCTGTGAAGCTCCTTTGTCATTCTCACTCCCTATTTCCATGCTGTGCAGCCCGCTTGTCATTCTCTCCCCCTCTGCATTTCCATGCTGTGCCCCCCCTTGTCATTCCCCCTATTTTCCATGCTGTGCAGTCCCCTTGTCTTTCCCCCTTCACATTTCCATGGACTCACAGTCAGTGCTGGACTATTTTGACGCGGGCACACAGAGGTAAAATGGCGCCGGCCACAGAGACACCGCGCCGCTCCCCTCCCCACACTAGATCCTCCTGCATCTCAGAAGCTGGGAGTGAGCAGGAAGAAGGAGAGGGTGACAATACTCCGGTCACACAGGGCTGCCTCAAAGCACTTCTGGGAGGCCTTCGTCGCTCACTACAGGGGGACATGAGAGGCATGGTCTCCCGGCTAAGAGAGGACCTGGCTGCGCTGGGAGACAGGACTGGGCACTTGGAAAATAAAATGGCAGAGTATGCCTCGGCACATAATCAGCTCGCTGAGGATTATACAGTTATGGACAATGAAGTTGTCTCCCTCAAAGCCAAGATGTGGGACTTAGAGGACAAGCTTAGAAAAGGGAATGTGAAGATACGAGGAGTGGCGGAGGGGGGAGAGAATGAGGACATACAGGGAGTAGTGGGAGACCTCTTGCAGGCTGTGCTGCCTGACTCCCCAGCTGCAGATCTGGCCCTGGATAAGGCATTCCGGCTTCCAAAATCATAACGGCTTAGCAGAGAGGTCCCCAGGGACATACTTGTAGCTTTTACCTACCCAAAAGTAAGAGACCAACTACTGCAAGCCATGCGACTTCGTCCTCAACTCCCTGAACCCTTCAAGAAATTGGAGATCTACCCTGACTTATCCCCGGGCACTCTGGCCAGAAGATTTGCCCCCCCATTGCCGGGTTCTTAGAGAGCGTGAGATCCAATATATCTGGGGGTCACCCGTCAAGGTCAGCTTCCGTTACCGTGGAACGAGGCATACATTTTCCTCCCCGTCCATGCTTGGAAAGGCCATACGAGAATGGAACCTTGCCTCTTCGACCGGCTTCTCGTCGCCTATATCTCCGGGTGGACAGAAAGCCAACTCCCCGACCAGAGGCGAGGAAACCTGATAATGAGGCTTCGAGACTCTTTACAACATTAGGCTGGGTTCAGCTTAGCTCCCACTTTTCTGGAGAGGGTGGTCAGTTTGTTCTTCGGGTCCCCCTCATTATTAAGAACAGTGAGTTCCAGCACTGACCGCTGTTTTCCACAGACTGTTGGTTGCGTGGTCTAGTGGTGGACAGGAAACGGTTCTCCTTACCCCCCTCCCCCCAGGAGTGGAAACTCCGTTGTATACCGGGTTACGTGATTGTTTCTACCTGTTGGTATTAGTGTGTTCTTTGGTTCATCTATTTTTATACCCTAGTTTTCTCCTCCTCCTTCCCCCCCCCTACCCCTACTCTCTGTATTTTCCTTTCCCCTCCTTTTTCTTCCTCCCGTACCCTTATTAACCATTTCTTCTTTTCCCTTTACTCTTAGCCTGGAACCAAGGTTAAATTATTAGTACAGACCGTTCTTGTTGTTGTGTGGGAAATTAGCCGATAGTCATGAGTATCAAAATAGTGTCATTGAACACTAATGGCCACTTTACACGCGGCTACATTTCTAGCTTATCCACAGGTAACTTACTGGCTGCAGTGAAATCATGGAGACATGGTTCTATCTTGTTGCTGTGTACAAATGGAATAATGTCTCCATGATTTCACTGCAGCCAGTAAGTTACCTGTGGATAAGCTAGAAATGTAGCCGCGTGTAAAGGTACCATAAGGGGTTAAATTCACCTATCAAAAGGTCCTTCCTTTGGAGAGAGGCTCGCCGAACCAAGGCAGATATTTTTTGTGTCCAAGAGACACACTTGCTAGGATCAGACAATGTACGATTCCATCACAAATTGTTCCCCCATATCTACTTTGCCAATCACTCGTCCAAGAAAGCGGGTGTCTGTATCATGGTTAAGAATTCAGTGCAGTTCCAGATGCGGAAGGTGGTGGCAGACTCGAGTGGCCGTTATCTCATCCTTATTTGCGAGGTGGGCGGAAGGGAGGTCACGATAGCTAACATATATGCACCCAATGAAGCCTGGATCAAGTTCGCCCGGAGCGTTTTTGAGAAGATTAGAGACGAGTCTCGGGGCCTCTGTGTTGTGACCGGAGACTTTAATGTGGTTGTGGACCGCCTACTGGACTCCTCGTCCGGACCCTCGGGGAGGGGGCAGAAGTTGGGAGCTCTCTGCCGTGAGTTTCGGCTTCACGATGTGTGGCGTTATCAACACGCTACAGAAAGGGACTACTCCTTCTTCTCCCACAGGCACAGGTCGTATAACAGAATCGACTATTTTCTTGTTGATGATGTGACACTCCCGGCCTGTGCCTGTGTGGAGATAGGATTGATCACCTGGTCGAACCACACTCTGGTGTCCTTGGAGCTGAGGCTGGGCGGGGGGGGGGGTCCTTGCCCGCTCCTGGAGGCTAAACTCGGGCCTCTTGTCTGATCTGGGAGTCCAGGACACATTCGCTAAACATTTGTCAGAGGATGTTTCGTTGAACGACAATCATGAGGTCTCGGACGAGATCCTCTGGGAATCGCATATCTAGAAGTCCTCGCAGATGAAGAGCCAGGGAACTCTCTCCGGTCGGACTTGATACTCAGGCTGGGCCAAATAGAGACTCTTAATAAATCAAACCCCACTCCACTTCTGTCCTCACAGATTTTCCAATTACGCCACCAATTGAGAGCTCTACTATTGGGACAATATGAAAAGGGACTGAGAACCTTGAGGACCGTGCATTACACGGCCGGAGACAGGGCCGGGGCTGTCCTAGCGAGGCGCATTAAAAAGACAGCGGCAAAGTCTATGATCACTGTCATGAGGGATGCATCAGGGGCGGATGTACGAAACCCTGTGGACATCGCAGATATTTTTGCCAGGTACTATGAGAGCCTTTATAACTCAAAAAACGACCGAGACATTCCGCAGCCGGCCCCCTTGGAGATTGACATGTTCTTGAAAGAGTTGGATCTCCCGTCCCTCTCATCGGAGCAATTAGCTGATTTAAACACCCCTTTCTCTATTGCTGAAATCGTTAAGGTTATCTCCTCTTCAAAGGCCTTGTCTACCCCTGGACCCGACGGTTTCCCGAATGTATATTACAAAACTTTCTCTGTCCAATTGACTCCTTTCCTGCTGCGACAGTTCGAGCTCTGGAAGACCAGAGGTTCCATCTCCGCCTCACACCTAGAGGCGACCATTGCCACGATCCCTAAGCCTGGGAAGGCCCCAGACCAGCTGGGGAACTGCAGGCCGATTTCACTTCTTAATTGTGATTTGAAGATTTATACCAAGCTAATTGCTAACAGACTCGCGCCTGTGCTTCCTTTGCTGGTGGGGCCGGACCAGGTGGGATTTGTGGCGGGGAGACAGGTGAAGGATGGAACAGGAGGATGCTGGACCTCATAGGGGTGGCTGAATCTCGGGGGGTCCCCAGTGCATTCCTCTCCCTAGACGCAGAGAAAGCGTTTGACAGGGTGCATTGGGGATACCTCGGGGCAGTGCTGGAGAAATTTGGATTTACTGGTCCAATCCTGTCAGCCATACTTGCCCTGTATTCTAACCCCAACGCAAAGGTCCTCTCCTCGGGGTTCTTATCACATCGGTTTCTCATAACTAACGGCACCCGACAAGGGTGCCCCCTCTCCCCGATGGTCTTTGCATTGGTTGTAGAGCCGTTGGCGGCCTGGATCCGAGCCGACACTCACATATCGGGAATCCGAGTTGGGGACAGTCACCACAAAATAGGCCTATATGCGGACGACATAATCATTACGTGCACAGACCCTGTAGCCTCCTTTCCGGCTATTATGTCGTCACTAGCGACCTTTTCCAGACTGTCACTCTATAAACTTAATGGATCGAAATCAGTGTTACTACCGATTCGAGTCCCCCCAGGACTTGCGTCCCAGTTACAGACTTCCTATTGCATTCAATGGTGCCCGGAGGGTACACCCTACTTAGGAGTGACACTCTGCCCCTCCTCCATGATTGTACCTGTAAATTTGGAGTCCCTTAGAAAGTCTCTTCAACACCCCTTGGATGAACATGCGGCCCTGGAGCTGTCCAGGATGGCCAGGATCCAGGCGTTCCACATGTTGCTACTCCCAAAGATCCTGTATCTCCTGAGGTATATTCCTATTAGAATCGCAAGTAAATTTCTGACGAAATTACAGAATCTGGTAAATGCTTATATATGGGCAAAAAAGAAACCCAAAATTTCAAAGAAAGTAATGTTTCTTTTCCTACACCAAGGGGGAATGGGAGTCCCAGACGTTAAATCACAGGGCTGTGATCTTGGAGGAGGCTAAGGCGTGGTGGAATGCCACGGGCAGACGGGACCACTTGGGATGGCTGCAGATAGAGAGCCATATCATTAGAGGGGGTGACCTGCACGGGGTCCTAGCTGCGGAGTCTCTCTGTCCATTGAAGGGGTCACTAGCAACGATTAACACTCTCATAGAGTGCTGGAGAGGTGCCTCAGTGGGGTGGACCAGGTTACCTACATCGGAGATACCATTTTCATCTTTGAAACTACATGTCCCCTCCTTAGAGGTGGCTTGATGGTCTCAAGCGGGGGTAGAGTTCCTAGGTGATGTTTATAAAAATGATAAACTGAAAACTTTTGATGACCTAACTGCAGAAACGCCCTCGCTAGGTACAGCCTTCCTGCAGTTTATGCAGGTCAGACACTTCTAGTCCCAACAGTGCTGTAGAGATCTAAGAGTGCTTCTCTCCTCTCCTGCTCCATTTCAGATGTTTCTTCTTTCAGACCCTCGAAGGAAAAAAGGTCTCTTCTATCTACGCTGCCTTCTTGCATCTGTAGCTCCCTCAAAAACTACCTTATATGCAAAAGTGGGAGTTGGACTTAAACTTTGAGTCTTGTGAGGAGGACTGGGAGGGGGCCATCAAAGCAAATACTCGATCGACGAGATGCATATCGCACCTCGAGAACCTGAATAAGGTACACCTGAGATGGTACACCCCCCCAGTCCGATTGCAGAAATGTAACCCGAACTACTCCCCCATGTGTTGGAGACAATGTGGAGGGAGGGGTGACTTAGCCCATATGTGGTGGCCATGTCCCAAAATTGCCTCGCTCTGGCACCTGATATCTTGTCTGATCACTAGGGTGCTGGACACCCACGTTCCATTAACCCGACAACTAGCGGTACTCCACATAGGAGCTTGTGACTTTCCCTCTGTGGTATGTAAAGCATTATCCTATATTTTAATTTCAACTAGGCTAAGCATAGCGGTAAAATGGAAGTCTGTATCCCCGCCCACTCTCTCTGAAGTGACAGAATTAACCTGATTTTCTCTTATGAATATCATGTAGCCCTCTCCCGAAGTGACAGAGAGCCAACATTGGATGCTTGGAAACTGTGGGCTGCACACCCCTCGTCGTCTCCAGTTCCGTGCTGGATGAGCCCACCCTCCTAGCCAGCCTCGCAATAGGAACATGTATAATATGGTTTGTGTCTTACCTGTTCATTTGTCTCTGTAACCAGCATGTCAAACATTGCTTTTGTACCATTTCCCATTCCCCTTTCCCTCCCCTCCCTCTCTCCTCCCTACCTTCCTCCCTCACGCCTCACCCCCTCCCCACTACTCATTCTTTCTCTCTGACCCTTCACTCCAACCCCCACCTCCTCCCCTTCCCGCAAGATGTTGTATCAATAGCAGATTATTTTCCCACTATATTACCGTATATACTCGTGTATAAGCCGACCCGTGTATAAGCCGACCCCCCTACTTTTGCCCCAAAAATCTGGAAAAACCTATTGACTCGTGTATAAGCCGAGGGTGGACCCCAGCACAGGTATACAGCCCCCAGCAGTGTGGTATACAGGCCCCCCCCCCAGTGGTATACAGGCCTCCCCAGTGGTAGTATACAGCAGCCCCAGTGGTAGTATACAGCAGCCCCAGTGGTAGTATATAGCAGCCCCAGCAGCCCCAGTGGTAGTATACAGCAGCCCCAGTAATCCAGGGCCCCCCCAGCCTTGCTCCGGTGACCTGTAAAGTAAAATATACTTATCACTGTCCCGCTGCCGTCAGCACCCGCCCGCTGCTGACACCGCGATCCTCCATCTTCATCCGTCTTCTTCCGGCTTCCTGTGTTCGGCGCCGGCAATGACGTCATTGCCTGCGACGAACACAGGAAACCGAAAGAAGACGCATGAAGATGGAGGATCGCGGTGTCAGCAGCGGGCGGGCGCGGACTGCAGCGGGACAGTGATAAGTATATTTTACTTTACAGGTCACCGGAGCAAGGCTGGGGGGGCCCTGGATTACTGGGGCTGCCGGGGCTGCCGTATTGACTCGCGTATAAGCCGAGGGGGGTACTTTTCAGCCCAATTTTTGGGCTGAAAAACTCGGCTTATACGCGAGTATATACGGTACTTTATATGATTGCCTTGTGTTAACCTTGTAAGGTAAAATTATTCTTTCAATAAAAATTTATTGTGATAAAAAAAGATATCTGTACGTGTGGCACTGCACTAGCGATCATTGAATGTCATTCAAGCGATCTAGGTCAAGTCAGATCATTGATTGCATCGCTCGGACGTTGACGTGTGTGATGGGGCCTTGAGTCTAGCTCCAGTCTCCATTTACCTCCCTTGCTCCCGTCGGGCGAACCTTCTGATGATTACCGTAGCC
>JARQOC010000005.1:301352768-301374256 GCA_033576535.1 Allobates femoralis | reverse complement strand
CTCCAGCTGTTTCGCAGCATCTTCAGTCTTCAACCGGATCATCTGCTTCGTGCGAATGCATCGTAACTGCATGTCACTTAGAATAGCCACTTGCTTCACTGTGACTTCTGTTGTGTACAGAACCACCAGCTGTTTGGCTTCTGAAGTCCATTACACTTTACAGGATCCCACGACCTTCTTAAACTGTTCATGCACTGACTCTCTGGTGCATTCTTCGCTCAAGTCTTCGGGTACATCTATAAGGCACTTGTATAAGAAGTTTCTGTCATACCGGTGGTCTCCAGACGATCATCTGGCTCAGATTTCAGGGCCAACTGACTTTCATCTTCTTCATCCTGTTTGACCAGGAGGGACACTTGTCTCTCTACTTTCTCCAAGGCTACCTCATTCACTGACTGGCATTTTGCCAGGCGACCTTTGAGCTCAGAAACTTCTTCCTCAAGCTCAGCTACTTGCCTCCCAGCAGCCCATCCCTGAAGCTCTTCCTACTTTAACTGCTCCTTTTCCAGCAGAGTCCTCTCAGACATCTCTCTGTTCAATGCAAGTTTGTCGTGCTCCAGATGGGTTTGTATCATCTCCTTGAGCTCTAACATCCACTGAATCTGTTGAGCTCTCATTACTTGAGGAGACATTTTATTCATACCTTCCTTCTCCAGTGGCTTCTTACACTTCTGCACTTTCAACCTCCTCTTGGGGCCCTGCAGCACCCCTGGAAGTTTCTGCAGCATTACTTTCTGCCTTTCTTGGGGTCTCCGATGCTTCACCCTTGACCTCTGCCACTTCACCTTTCTCTTGGGCATTGGCAGCCTCATCTTCAATGCTCTCTTGGGTTTCAATGGTGTCACCTTCAGAAGGTTCACGCCCTCCATCTCTCCAACCTCAGAGTCTTTAGAGTCTTCAACCTTCTCTGCCTGGTGCCACACACTTCTATGAAGTTCTTTACTGACAGACCATCGGCTACCCGAATAGACACTGGAGACAACACCCCTACCGCTTTCTGGGCTGGTTCTTTCTCCTTGCCTTAATTGCTGTCTGTCGCCACACCAAAGTTGCTACTGGCAACGTCACCTCCTCTTCCATCCTGATCTCCCCAGCCACTTGAAGAGGTTTAATGTTTAGAACAGAAGCAGATGACACATCATTCTCTTTTCTCTCAGAGGGTGCAATTGGATCAGCCTCTTTGTTTCCCTTATGTTTATGGCGACGGAAGGATTTACCACCCTTGCTTGCTACTTTCTGACTGTACTCAGTATCTATCACCTCAGAGTTACAGTTACTCTTGGAGTCATGGTCACTTTCCCTGGTATTGTGGACCAACAATTCTCTAGCTGGCTTGGTGTCAGCTCTCTCTTCTGAAGCTACTCCATTTTTAACAGTCACAGTGTCATGTTTCTCCGTAAATGTCATGTCTCTACGTTGGGGGAGACCCACTATTTTCCTTGGTCACCCCTAACTCTATAATGTCACATTTAAATGGTATCAAGTTCTTTTTACACATTTTACAATCAACTCCTCTTGATTTGGGTTGCTCCACCACTTTTTGGGCAACCACCGCTTTTTGGGACTCCGCCCTTTTTGGGCAACTACCCTTTTTTGTGACACTGCCCCCTTTTGGGCAACCACCCCTTTTGGTACTCTGTCCCCTTTTGGGACCCTGCCCCCTTTTGGGCAACCACCCCGTTTTGGGCAAACCCATCTGTAGGGGGTACATTCCATAGATACCCCACGATAGTCTTAGGACCCAGTTCATAGCATATCTGGCTATCTCCCTGGACACCCTGGAATGGCACTGGCGCCACAGAAGAACTCAATCATCCACTGCCACCATACCATAGCGTGCTAACAGCTCCTTCTGTTGTCGCACCATCTCCTGGTGTTCCTGCAGCAACTCCTGTTGCCGCTTCTCATATGCCCATTGCTGCTTCTCACATGCCTGTTGCCTCTTCTCATATTCCTGTTGGTGCTTCTCACAGGCCTACTGCTGAGGTTGTAACAGGCACTTTAACTGCTCAATAGCTTCAGTTTCATTTGCTGCTCCTTTCACAGCCGTCTTTATCAGCTCCTGCATTTCTTCAAGAAACGCCATTTTGCTGAAAAGCATTCGCAGCTGGTCATCCAACTCCTTCTCCATTCCATCTGGGCATACTGCTCCACTCATGGCCATCGCTGTATGCTATTCATACGAGGCACTCCACAACGCTCTCCCTGGACTATTTTCGTGGCCCCGCGATCCACATCAAACCTGGTTTGAGTGTGATGACAACTTCATAACCCTGCCGAGTTACGACAAACCTGGTTTGAGTGTGATGACAACTTTTTAACCCTGCCAAGTTACAGCCTGGTGCTTTATCCACATTGTGCTCCTGTGTCGTTGCTGCTAGCAACCAGGCTAGTGTTGCTGAATCCATACATGTGCACTTCTATCATTGCTGTTAGCAACCAGGCTGGACTGCCTACATTCTCCACCAATTGTGAGGTAGCGCTCGCTGAGAGTTTTAGGGGGTACTCGCTTCACTGCAGAATTGATGCACACAGCAATGGTATCTATAAACAATAGTCCAACAGGTTTATTCCAGGAGGACAAGGATGACAAAGTCAGTAGATGGTGGTCAGATACGGGGAGAGGGGAGGTTGTGAAATTAGATAGGGAGCAGAGGCTGGTGAGGATGAGGTCTAATGTATATCTGTCTGTGGGGGTGGCTGTGGAGAACAGGAGTTTGGAGGCTGCTGACTGGTGGGTGTCAGTAGGGATATTGAAATCAGACATGATGATCGTGGAAATGTCAGTAGAGAGAAAGGAAAGAAGCCATCTGGAGAATTGGTCAATGAAGGCAGTGGCCGAGCCTGGAGGTCGGTATATTATGGCTGTTTAGAGATTAGAGAGCAGATGCGGACAGAGTGAAGTTCGAAAGAGGGGAGGATAAGGGAGGGTGGGGTCGGATTGGATTGAAGGAGCAGTTTGTAGAAAGAAGGAAACCCACTCCCCCGCCATGTCTGTTTCCAGGGCGGGGAGTATGGGTAAAGTGGAGGCCACCATAGCTCAGTACAGCAGCAATGCAATGTATTTTAGTAGTCAGAGACTGTCCATTTTACACCAACTCCACTAAAATGGGCTCCGACTCCACAGTCCTAGTTCAAAATGCTTACTATACCCCTAGATAAAATCTTTGATGGTACATTTACATGCGGCCACAGGAAGGTAGGAACAGGCAGGCATCGGACACAATTGTGCCTGTTGCCTTGAAAAGACCACGATGTGACTGTGTGTAATTCAGGACTTTCCTTCCTGTGTCTTCCCTGAAGGATGGAAAGTCCTGAATTACACGCAGCCACATCGTGGTCTTTTCAAGGCAACAGGCACCATTGTGTCCGATGCCTGCCTGTTCCTACCTTCCTGTGGCCGCGTGTAAATGTACCATGAGAGGTTTAGTTTCCAAAATGGAGTGCTTCTGCTCTTTAGGCTGGGGGCACGGGGTGTGTTTGATGCACGACAGTGATGCGAGTTATATATTTTTTTTTGTGGTGTATGTGGTATGTGCATGGCAGTATGCATGTGTGAGTGCATGTGTGGTGCGTGTCAGTGTGATGCTCTCCGTGGTCCTGAAGCAAAACTTCAGGACCGCTGACTGCATTTGCCGGTAAATTTAAACTCTGCGACTGTCAAAGCCGCAGAGTTTGCATTTGCCGATTGCCGGTACAGTTAAAAATCATCTTGCACCGCTGTGACAAGAGCGGTGCAAGATGATTAGTAAAAACAGAAGAGAACTTAAATTTTTACAAATCCCGGGGTTGTGCTGGCTATTAACCCCATCTGCAGCCTCTGTGCGGTATTTCAGCACAGAGGCTAGAGATTCGGCTACTAACCCGGTTTTTGAAGGATTAATATGATATTGGTGTGGTGACAGCATGTGTCCACTCTCCCAGGACACATGGTGTCATCACACCCTGGCTCTGCGGGGGTTAATTAACTGTTAACACCACATCCGGCAATTGTCAGTTTTATAAAATCGCTTAAAATGACTGCGGGGGTAAAGTACGCAATTTACGTACATTATCAGCAGGGCAGGCTCCTACAATGAGCTGTCCTTGGTACTGTACGTAAATTGCGTACCAGCCACTGTTTAATGTTATATGAGGAGCTGTCCTTGCTGCCTTGGTCCTGAAATCACAGCACAGGGGGCAGTGGCGTCCGGTTCCTCCTGTCACAGCGGTGCAAGATAATTTTTAACTGTACCAGCAACCCGGCAAATTCAAACCCCGCGGCTTTGACAGCCATGGAGTTTGAAGCGATTGTAACAGCACACACGTGTGACTATCGCACCGTGTGCTTTATGGGTGCAAGATTTTCTCGCCCCCATACACTCCTATTGCCCTGTCGCACGTGAAAGTGCTGTGACTGCACTCGCTTTCAACTCGCAAAGTGAGTTTAGTGCGGGGGACTCGCACCAGTGTGCCCTGCCTGATAGGGCAACACTGGTCCGAGTGCAATGCATGTTTTTTTTCGCATTGTACTCATGCAAGTCTCACGCCAGTCTTCAGCCTAATGGTGGGTTTACATGTCCTGATATCGTGGCGATATCGTAGACAACGGCGCGGGAACGCGCATTTTTTGAGCGCTTTTCCCAATATCGCATCGGCGGTTTACACGCTGCGATATTGGGAAACAACGTCCCTACGATGTGTACGCCCACCAACCCAGTAACGACCATTTAACATGGGAGTTAATGGGTGAGTTGCGAGTACACATCGTAGTTGTGCTGTTACACACTACGATGCTGCTACAACGGCCATGCGATATCGGGCGGTTGAAGAGCACGCTCATTCAACCCCGATATCGTTTTGGCATCGTTCCAGCATCGCGTTGTACGTTCAAACCGTACAACGCGCGCCCGATATCGGGTCCAACTCGCGAACCACGTGACTTTTTCTCGGAGTTGGACTCCGATATCGCGGCGTGTAAACCCGCCATTAGAGGCTTTGCAAATGCAGCATGGTGCCCGGAAACTATTTAAGCCAAATTTGTGTTCCAAATTTCAGTTTGTTTGTTGAAACAGAGGTTTCTGACCACATGGGATATCGGAATGTTTAGAAGAAACTGAGTTACAAATTTTGACATCCAGTTTGAAATGTTATGCCTTGTAAAAGTGAATAAATGAGGCTAAAGCAACATTTCTAGGTAAAATATAAATATATTTATTTTTTCATTCCACTTTACATTAGTTCCTGTGATGCAGCTAAGGGGTTAATAATTTTATTGAATGTGGTTTTGTTTTTGAGCAGTCTGAGGGGTGCAGTTTTTGGATTGGTGTCACTTTTGGGTGTTGTCTGTGACATAGGCCCCTTCAAAGGGACTTCAAATGTGATGAGGTCCCTAAAAAATGGTTTTGTAAATTTTGATATCAAAGTGAGAAATTGCTGATGGAACTTTGAACTCTGAAAAAAATTGGTCTCGTCATGAAGGAGGAAATTAACTCAGTCACTAAGGGGTTAATGATTCACATTACACACCGCAAAAAGTGAAGTCGCCGTTTAATCAGAACCGGTAACGTAAAGCTTCCGGGAACATTGCATAGAGATGCTTCACGACATCCCAGGCTGTACTGCCGTAAAGTCAGGAAGCTGGCGTGAAAAGGTCACGTGTAATGACGTCCGCGTCAGGATTGGCCCGACGAGCGTGATAACGTCACTGGACGGATAGAAACTAGCTTTCTTGTTGGTAGGAAGCGAAAGCGTGTGGTTAACTGAGCGCGGCTGTGTCCTCTGTCCTGTGAGTATGAGGGGACAGCGGAGGGCTATGTCTGTCTGTGTGAGGGGACAACAAAGGGGCTGTGTCTGTGTGAGGGGAGAGCGGAGGGGCTGTGTGTTGTGTGTGTGTGTGTGTGTGTGTGTGTGTGTGTGTGTAGAGCAGAGGGCCTGTGTCTGTGTGAGGGGAGAGCTGAGGGGCTGTGTGTGTGTGTGTGTGTGTGTGTGGTGGGAGCGGGGCTGTGTGTGTGTGTGTGTGTGTGGGGAGAGCGGAGGGGCTGTGTGTGTGTGAGGGAGAGCGAGGGGCTGTGTGTGTGTGTGAGGGGAGAGCGGAGGGCTGTGTGTAGTGTGTGGTGAGGGGAGAGCGGAGGGGCTGTGTGTGTGTGAGGGGAGAGCAGAGGGGCTGTGTGTGTGTGAGGGGAGAAGCAGGGGCTGTGTGTGTGTGAGTGAGAGGGAGAGCGGAGAGGGGCTGTGTGTGTGTGAGGGGAGAGCGGAGGGGCTGTGTGTGTGTGAGGGGAGAGCGAGGGGCTGTGTGTGTGTGGAGTGGGAGAGCGGAGAGGGGCTGTGTGTGTGTGAGGGGAGAGCGAGGGGCTGTGGTGTGTGTGAGGGGAGAGCAGGGGCTGTGTGTGTGTGAGGGGAGAGCGGAGGGGCTGTGTGTGTGTGAGGGGAGAGCGGAGGGGTGTGTGTGTGAGGAGAGCGAGGGGTGTGTGTGTGGAGGGGAGAGCGAGAGGGGCTGTGTGTGTGTGAGGGGAGAGCGGAGGGGCTGGTGTGTGTGTGAGGGGAGAGCGAGGGCTGTGTGTGTGTGAGGGAGGGGGGTGTGTGTGAGGGGAGAGCGGAGGGGCTGTGTGTGTGTGAGGGGAGAGCGGAGGGGCTGTGTGTGTGTGAGGGGAGAGCGGAGGGGCTGTGTGTGTGTGAGGGGAGAGCGGAGGGGATGTGTGGGTGAGGGGAGGAGCGAGGGCTGTGTGTGGTGTGTGTGTGAGGGGAGAGCGGAGGGGCTGTGTGTGTGTGAGATGTGTGTGTGTGTGGAGGGAGGGCGAGGGGCTGTGTGTGTGTGGGAAGCGGGGGTGTGTGTGTGTGGAGAGGAGGGAGAGGGGGTGGTGTGTGTGTTGTTGGGGAGAGCGGAGGGCTGTGTGTGGGTGTGTGTGAGGGGAGAGAGGGGGGGTGTGTGTGTGTGTGTGGGGGAGAGCGAGGGGCTGTGTGTGTGGTGGTGGGAGGAAGCAGGGGGTGTGTGTGTGTGTGTGAGGGGAGAGCGAGGGGCTGTGTGTGTGTGTGTGTGGGGGAGAGCGGAGGGCTGTGTGTGTGGTGGAGGGAGAGCGGGGCTGTGTGTGTGAGGGGAGAGCGAGGGGCTGTGTGTGTGTGGGGAGGAGCGGAGGGGCTGGTGTGTGTGTGTGTGAGGGAGAGCGGAGGGTGTGTGTGTGTGTGTGAGGGGAGAGCGGAGGGGCTGTGTTGTGTGTGGAGGGAGAGCGGAGGGTGTGTGTGTGTGAGGGGAGAGCGGAGGGGTGTGTGTGTTGTGTGGGTGGAGAGCGGAGGGCTGTGTGTGTGTGAGGAGAGGGAGTGGAGGGGCTGGTGTGTGTGTGTGTGGGGGAGAGCGGAGGGGCTGTGTGTGTGTGAGGGAGAGCGGAGGGGCTGTGTTTGTGGAGGGGAGAGCGGAGGGCTGTGTGTGTGTGAGGGAGAGCGGAGGGGCGTTGGTGTGTGAGAAGGAGCGTGGGGAGAGCGGAGGGGCTGTGGTGTGTGTTGAGGGAGAGCGGAGGGGCTGTGTGTGTGTGTGTTGGGGGAGGGGGAGCGGGTGTGATGTGTGTGTGTGGGGGAGAGCGGAGGGGTGTGTGTGTGTGTGAGGGAGAGCGGAGGGGCTGTGTGTGTGTGTGGGGGAGGGAGGGCGGTGTGTGTTGAGGGAGAGCGAGGGGCTGTGTGTGTGTGGAGGGGAGAGCGAGGGGCTGTGTGTGTGTGGTGTGTGTGGGGAGAGCGGAGGGGGTGTGTGTGTGGAGGGGAGGGGGAGAGCGGAGGGGCTGTGTGTTGTGTGGGGTGGTGTGTGAGGGGGAGGCGGAGGGGCTGTGGTGGGTGTGTGGGGAGAGCGAGGGCTGTTGTGTGTGGGGAGAGCGGAGGGGCTGTGTGTGTGTGTGTGTGGGGAGAGCGGAGGGGTGTGTGTGTGGGGGAGAGCGGAGGGGCTGTGTGTGTGTGTGAGGGGAGAGCGGAGGGGCGTGTGTGTGTGTGTGTGTGAGGGGAGAGCGGAGGGCTTGTGTGTGTGTGTGTGGTGGAGGGGTTGGACGGAGGGGCTGTGTGTGTGTGTGTAGGGGAGAGCGGAGGGCTGTGTGTGTGTGTGTGTGTGGGGGAGAGCGGAGGGGCTGTGTGTGTGTGGGGAGAGCGGAGGGGCTTGTGTGAGGGGAGAGCGGAGGGGCTGTGTGTGTGTGTGGTGTGGTGGGGGAGAGCGGAGGGCTGTGTGTGTGGTGTGTGTATGGGGAGAGCGGAGGGGCTGTGTGTGTGTGTGTGAGGGGAGAGCGGAGGGGCTGTGTGTGTGTGTGTGAGGGAGAGCGGAGGGCGGTAGGGGTTGTGGAGTGTGTGTGTGTGTGAGGGAGAGCGGAGGGCTGTGTGGGTGTGGTGGTGTGTGTGTGTGTGAGGGGAGAGCGGAGGGGCTGTGTGTGTGGTGAGGGAGAGCGAGGGCTGTGTTGTGTGTGTGGTGTGAGGGAGAGCGAGGGCTTGAGGTGTGTGTGTGGAGGGGAGAGCGAGGGGCTGGTGTGTGTGGTGTGTGAGGAGAGAGCGGAGGGCTGTGGGGCTTGTGTGTGTGAGGGAGAGCGAGGGGGCTGTGTGTGTGTGAGTGTGTGTGTGTGAGGGGAGAGCGAGGGCTGTGTGTGTGTGTGGTGGGAGAGCGAGGGCTGTGTGTGTGTTGTGTAGGGAGAGCAGAGGGGCTGTGTGTGGTGAGGGGAGAGCGGAGTGGCTGTGGTGGTGTGTGAGGGAGAGCGGGGTGGTGTGTGTGTGTGGAGGGAGGATGGGAGAGGGAGGCTGTGTGGTGTGTGTGAGTGGGGAGAGCGAGGGGCTGTGGTGTGTGTGTGATGTAGGGGAGAGCGGAGGGGCTGTGTGTGTGTGTGGAGGGAGAGCGAGGGGCTGTTGTGTTGGTGAGGGGAGCGGAGGGGCTGTGTGTGTGTGTGTGTGGGGAGAGCGGAGGGGTGTGTGTTGTGTGTGGGGAGGGTGAGTGAGAGGGAGGCTGTGTAGGTGTGTGTGTGAGGGGAGAGCGGAGGGGCTGTGTGTGTGTGTGTGTGTGGGGGAGAGCGAGGGGCTGGTGTGTGTGTGTAGGGGAGAGCGGAGGGGCTGTGTGTGTGTGTGTGGGGTGGTGTGTGTGGGGAGGGAGGGAGGGCTGTGTGTGTGTGAGGGAGAGCGGAGGGCGTGGTGTGTGTGTGTGTGTGGGGGAGGGTGTGTGTGTGTGGAGGGAGAGGGGGTGTGTGTGTGTGTGTGAGGGGAGAGCGGAGGGGCTGTGTGTGTGTGAGGGGTAGGAGCGGAGGGTGTGTGTGTGTGTGGGGGAGAGCGGAGGGGCTGTGTGTTTGGAAGCGGGGGCTGTAGTGGTGTTGTGGGGAGACACGATGGTGGCGGTGTGTGAGGGAAGCTAGAGGCTTGTGTTGTGAGGAGAGCGAGGTGGTGGTACTGTGTGTGTGTGCAGGGAAGGCGGTAGCGGGGCTGTGTGTGTGACGGGAGATGCGAGGGTCTCTGTGAATGGGTTGTAGGGAGAGGAGGCTCGATGTGTGTCTGTGATGTGTGTATGGTGATGAGAGGTAGGCTTGTGTTTGTGTTGGAGTGAGAAGAGGGGGCTGTGATTGTGTGGTGTTGTGGTGAGACGAGGGAGTGGTTGACGCTCTATGTGAAGAGAGTGTCAGGAGATGAGCAGCGGATGGGGCTGCTGTGTGTGTCGTAGGAGAGCGGAGGGGCTGTGTGTGTGTGTGTGTGAGGGGAGAGCGGAGGGGCTGTGTGTGTGTGGGGTGTGTGAGGGAGAGCGGAGGGGCGTGTGTGTGTGTGTGAGGGGAGAGCGGAGGGGCTGTGTGTGTTGTGGGGGGAGAGCGGAGGGGCTGTTGTGTGTGTGTGAGGGAGAGCGGAGGGGGTGTGTGTGTGTGTGAGAGGAGGCTGTGTGTGTGGTGGGGGAGAGCGGAGGGGCTGTGTTGTGTGTGGTGTGTGGAGGGAGAGCGGAGGGGCTGTGTGTGTGTGTGGTGAGGGGAGAGCGGAGGGGCTGTGGTGTGTGGGGAGGAGGGGAGAGCGGAGGGGCTGTGTGGGGTGTGTGTGTTGGGAGAGCGGAGGGGCTGTGTGTGGTGTGAGTGGGAGAGCGGAGGGGCTGGTGTTGTGTGAGGGGAGAGCGGAGGGCTGTGTGTTGTGTGTGTGTGAGGGGAGAGCGGAGGGGCTGTGTGTAGGTGTGAGGGGAGAGCGGAGGGGCTTGTGTTGTGTGTGTGTGTGTGTGTGTGGGGAGAGCGGAGGGGCTGTGTGTGTTGTGTGAGGGGAGAGCGAGGGGGCTGTGTGGGTGTGTGTGTGAGGGGAGAGCGGAGGGCTGTGTGTGTGTAGGGGTAGAGACGGAGGGGCTGTAGGTGTGTGTGTGTGTGTGAGGGGAGAGCGGAGGGGTGTGTGTGTGTGTGGGAGAGCGGAGGGGCTGTGTGTGTGTGTGTGGTGTGTGTGTGTGGGGGAGAGCGAGAGGGCTGTGTGTGTGTGTGTGGGGAGAGCGGAGGGGCTGTGTGTGGTGTGTGTGAGGGGAGAGCGGAGGGGCTTGTGTGTGTGTGTGTGTGAGGGGAGAGCGGAGGGGCTGTGTGTGTGTGTGTGAGTGTGTGTGTGTGTGTGAGGGGAGAGCGGAGGGGCTGTGTGTGTGTGGGGGAGAGCGGAGGGGCTGTGTGTGTGTGTGTGGTGTGTGTGTGTGTGTGGGAGGCGGGGGGGTGTGTGTGTGTGTGGGGCGGAGGGGAGGGGAGGGGCTGTGTGTGTGTGTGTGTGTGATGGGGAGAGCGGAGGGGCTGTGTGTGTGTGGGGGAGAGCGGAGGGGCTGTGTGTGTGTGTGTGTGTGTGGGTGTGGTGAGGGAGGGGCTGTGTGTGTGTGTGTGTGTGTGAGGGAGAGCGGAGGGGCTGTGTGTGTGTGTGGGGAGAGCGGAGGGGCTGTGTGTGTGTGTGGGGGGAGAGCGGAGGGGCTGTGTGTGTGTGAGGGGAGAGCGGAGGGGCTGTGTGTGTGTGTGTGTGTGTGTGTGTGTGTGTGTGTGGAGAGCGGAGGGGCTGTGTGTGTGTGGGGAGAGCGGAGGGGCTGTGTCTGTTCTCTTGCTGTTCCTGTAGTTGCAGTGTCTGGGCGGGTAGTAAACAATGGTGCAGGCTCGTGTAGGTCCCAGTCTTCAGAGCCCTGAATACTCGCCATGACACCGCCTCCTCCTAGTGGTGGTAACCTGTGTATTGGTCATGGCGGCTATGTCGGGGCATTTCTCTGAAACCTGAATGAGTGTATGTTAACCCTACTTCAGAATGGCCGTTGTCAGGGCAGAAGTGAACTCCCAGAAATGTTGTCACTTGATGTTGTACTGGTTGTCACCTTTTAGAAATTGTTATACTCCCATCGATCAGTAATTGTTTGGTAAAATATTGGGCTCCTGACTGCTGAGCCCTCTCTGCTGTGCACATCAGGGAAGCTTTACCTCTATTAAAAGCTGTCCAGAAGATGAGCCCCAATCTTGTATCTGGCTGCCGTTCTCTACAGGTGGTCAGATACAGTGCTTGGCAGCCCCTTAAGGCAGTGGAGGTGGGGTATGTGCACTTCTCCAGTCAGTGTGGATGCTTACTGATCAACAAGTTAACATGTGGGGGTCAGTTTGTGCTTATAGAATTCTATGTAGACGTGTGTGAGGGGAATATGAGGTTGGAGCCCTGCATCATGCTCCGCCCTCTACTCACTCTTATCTACATAGAATTGTATTTTCAAAAATTAGAAACAGCACTGAAGGACAAACTTTGATGCAAAACTCCCCAAAAAACTAGCCACTCTCCCAAACAATTTACTGATAGATAAAAAAAGTGGCATCTTTAAAAAAAACAACAACTAACACTTCATTAGCCCATGTGTGGCAATGTTTCAGTGGTGAGCCACTGTTCTCAAGACAGTGGACACCACTAAAACATTGCCGCACATGGGCTATTAAAGTGCTTTTTGTTTTTATTGGAATGCTGCCTCTATTTTTTTTCTATCTACATAAAACATTGCAACTGGCATGTATAAGATTCCATTTTGCCAATATAACAGTTGGTCTTCACTGAAAACAGATTTTACTTGTGAGCCTAAAATTTTGAGGATGGAAGATCAGTCAAAGGAGAGAAGACAGATTTCTCTGAAAGTTTTTACTTCCATGTTTATTGTTGATTTGTAAAATTAGAATTGAAATGTCGATTACTATGAATATAACCCCTTCGTGACACCAGACTTCTGTCATATGTCATGTCCCTTCCTTTGGCCGGAGTCGCACTGACGTATGATACGCTAGTACAATGCAAGAAAACCTTGCATTGCACTCGCCATAATGTAAATCAATCAGGTAGCTCAGATCTGCAAGTCTATGGGTGCGATTGAAACATCACACTTAACTTTGCAGACATCCCAGTGCAGTGTGATATACGCCGAGGCTGGTAAGGGTGGAGATTAGTCACTCCCTCTCCTCCGCAGCTGCGACCCGATTGCAGAATTGTTTCATGACACTTGACTCGCGATCGAAGCAGAGTCTGAGCTGGGTGTCAATCTCTGACAACGGCATCTAATATAATAATTGCCTAAGCCATCTTCCGTCCGTTTATGCTCGAAATGACGTCAGATCTGGACCGGACTGAAGCTGGCTTAGGCAAGTAAACACACACACAACACACCTATACTTGCCACCGGCCCTGCGTCCGCTGCCTGGATCTTCAGTCGAAATGTCGCCGCCCCTGAACTACTGGATCCAATATGGCGTCCGGGAAGACTTCCCAGACGCCATATTGGATCCAGTCGGCCAGGGACGGCGACATGTCGACTGAAGATCCGGGCGGCGGACGCAGGGCCGGTGGCAAGTATAGATGTGCGTGTGTGTGTTGTGTATATGTGTGTGCGCTCGCCACTCTGCCCACGGCGCTGCGCTCCTGCTGCACTGTCACCTCTGTGTATTGTACCAGTAGCACTCTCACCTGTGTGTATTGTACCAGCAGCCCTGTCGACTGTGTGTATTGTACCAGCAGCCCTGTCGACTGTGTGTATTGTACCAGCAGCCCTGTCGACTGTGTGTATTGTACCAGCAGCCCTGTCGACTGTGTGTATTGTACCAGCAGCACTGTCGACTGTGTGTATTGTACCAGCAGCACTGTCGCCTGTGTGTATTGTACCAGCAGCACTGTCGCCTGTGTGTATTGTACCAGCAGCACTGTCGCCTGTGTGTATTGTACCAGCAGCACTGTCGCTTGTGTGTATTGTACCAGCAGCACTGTCGCCTGTGTGTATTGTACCAGCAGCACTGTCGCCTGTGTGTATTGTACCAGCAGCACGCTGTATACTCTGCTAAGCACTCTACTCTGGCGAAGAGGGGGCCAGGGAACAGCGGCTAGCTGCGGCCTTGTGTCGTCCGGCCCCTCTTTCCACACCCCACTGCGGTTCCCCGGTCCCTTCCTGCCCCCACCCGCCTGCTCTTCCCCAGCTCGCTCCTGCCCGCACTCGGCTGCTCTTCGCCGCCTTCTTCTTGCCCGCTCTCCCCCAGCCCCCTCCTGACCGCACCCGCCCTCTGTCCCCTACGGCAAGCAATCTGCTATATTGGCCCAGAATTTAAACCCAGCTTCCCTTTGCATTATTCTTAAATCTTCATTAATCAACTACATACATAGTCTAGGATACCCGATGCTTTAGCATCGGGCACACATCTAGTTTAACATAATGTTGGGGAGTGCATCATTCCTCGCTTCTATTGGCACGCCCATGACATGATTGCAAGGCACCAATGGGTTGTCTTGACAGGCAGGAGTCAGCAGATAACCCCTGTGTCTGTCATCACGATCCTTTTGTGAGCGATGTCATTCATGGATCGTCATTTCTTCTTTACAGAGCGGTGTTGATGCACTGCTCTGTACAGCACAAGCAATTGGATCATCACAACTTCATGTTTTCTCTGAGGACTAGTAAATATGATAAATAAAACAAGATTTAAAAATATGAAAAAAAAAAAAAAACCCCACAAGTTTAAATAATCTATTTTAATGATATAACGGTAGAAGGCCAGAGGCCTGGTTTGTGAATTTTGGGAAGCATGTAGAATGTGGCTGTTCTTGGATTTTCTGGTATTAGGTCAGATGGTCTGCTGGGCGCATGTGATCTCTGACATCACCACGGGTCCTCAAGCCAGGAGCTACTCCTACTGCTCTCCCATTGGAGGGGGGGGAGGGAGAGGTGGAAGCCGACTGAGGGTTCTACAGTTCTCTGTACCCCTGGCCGTTACACAGTCACTGTGTGGCCCCCTGTGACGGAGTTCAACTCCTGGCAGTCACAGGCGATTGATGCATGCTCAACCTCAGGTACCGAGCTGACACCCCCCATCTTCTCCCCCTCTGGGGATGCAGCATCTACTGCAGGATCCGGGACAGGACCGGTAGTATTGTCCCTGCAACGGCCCCATGCCTTGCTAGAAGCACAGCAGCGATCCCCTCCCTGCCTGTCTTTGCACAGCAGGGGGACGGGGCATAGGGCTCAAGGTATGGGGCTTCCTTTTCCTGCATTAGCGGTGGTTTTTCGGGACTTCCGCGCCGGACCCCTCACGCAGGCCAGCCGCGGCTTCCTAATTTAGTCCCCGGCTTCGCCGGAGGCCTAAGCCGCAATTCCGCCCCCTGCATGTCTATCAGCAGCAGGGGGGCGGGCTTTGCTCACACATGGCCCCAGCATCACAGGGCTCGGCCTCTGGCCTCTTCCCCTCCTGTGTACACATGGGGCCACAGTTCCCGCGTTTTTGCGGGCCCTCCCTTCTCTGACACCCCCCTCTCCCTCTGTGGGGGACATTTTGGCCTCATTCTGGGCAGATTCTTCAGCATACAGTTTGAATTTGATATAAAGAAACAGTCTTGTAACATCTCAAATGAAAGCTGTTACCGTTCTGAGTAAAATGATGCCACTCCCACTTCATTATCTTATTTCTAGCCTGAGAAAAAAAAATGTAAAGACGTCAGGTAAAAAAAAATATTCATATTTAAATCACTTGATATGGAATGACCCATTGACGCTATTAATAGTAAAATATTTTAAAATATGATCCCATCAAGACCCCAACTTGAAATTTGGTACAGATGTGGCTAAGAGCAAAGCAGACACATGTAAAAAAATAGGGGGGGGAACAAGAGGCGCAATAGTGCCCTATCACTAGTGACACTAATGTATGCGGTGGGTATGAATTCACTCACCTAGCACAGTTGTGAGACCCACAACTGGTGTAAAAGCATTTGGCATTAAATGCAGCTGCTGCAGGACTTCCACCTTCCACATGCACGTGGGAATCATCCAGAAGTTACCTCAGGGGAAATGGTGTATCAGTGTCCGCGCTGCTGAAATCCCAAGAAAACGATCCGGAAACCATATGTAGGTTGCATCAATCATCCATTTATTCCTTTCCTACGCGTTTCAACACTGTCCTAGTGTCTTCCTCAGGGATATCCCTGAGGAAGACACTAGGACAGTGTTGAAACGCGTAGGAAAGGAATAAATGGATGATTGATGCAACCTACATATGGTTTCCGGATCGTTTTCTTGGGATTTCAGCAGCGCGGACACTGATACACCATTTCCCCTGAGGTAACTTCAAGCAGACACATGGGCAGTTTTTGAAATATATAAAGCGCGCCGATTTTTCGGAAATGCGTTTTAAAGTTTTGCGCTTGCGATCACATGGGTAAAATATTAACAAAGATCCTCTTGTGACATATCTGGTGAAAGCCTGTATAGTTCTGAGTAGAATGGTGTTTATTTTGTCTCTCTGTCTTATTCCTAGCCTGAATTATGAGGAGAAACGTAAAGGCAGGCAACAGCGAAATTCACCCTTTTTCCGAACTTTAAAAATCATTTAAAAAAAAAAATAAATTTTTTAAAAAAAATTTCTCTTCACATTTTGCATTGTCTGACATGCTATTATCAAATAACAACAAAATCTCAAAAGAATTAAAAATATATAGAGGTAATAATCATTGGTTCACTTGACATGGAATGACCCTTACATCTCCCGTGCCAACACCGAATAGGTGATATTGGTGCAGGAGATAAGAAACAGCTGATCGCTGTTTCAAATCTCCCGCGCCGTCGTCACCCATTCGGTGTCGGCGCGGGAGATCTAAACAGCTTTCAGATCAGCTGTTTCTTCAAATCTCCCGCGCAGACACAGGAGGGAGATTAGTGGAGGCTCTAGCTGATCTCTCAGTGGCCGCCGGGAGAGATTTCAATGAGATCCGCAGCGTTCTCCTGCACTGTCATGCGGAGGACACTGTGGATCCATTTACTTCAATGCGTGTTTTGTGTGCTTGCGGACGCTTGCAGATAAAGAAAGCGCCCGCGAACGCACAAAAAATGCAACAAGCTGCATTCAGAGTGTGCTCCAAGGGTGCACAAATAATGCGCATCCAAACGCAACCGAACACAGCCAAACGCAGGCACGTGCGTTCCCATGTTAAACATAGGAACGCATGTGCTCAAGCGTTTGGCTGCGTTTGGTGCACTGCATTTGCATACGCCAGTGTGAAACCACCCTTAAATACTCTGAACCCCACAACACGTTTCGACAGCTATGGTGCCGTCTTCCTCAGGAGGTATCTCCTGAGGAAGACTGTACCATAGCTGTTGAAATACGTTGTGGCGTTCAGAGTATCTAATAAAAGGTTTATCTCTTAACTTCAAACAGTGTCCCCCTTGTTCACAGCGCTCCAGAGACCACTTTTATATTTCTCTTCTCAATACAGAAATGTCTAGGCACAGGTAAATCTGTTCTTCTTTCCTTTTATTGTATGGTGATGAGAGTTCATCCTAGTTCTGAGTTGTTGCCCTGTCTCCCCCACATATAAATTCCTGTTCACACATTTAATACATATAATTAAATACACCACATTGTGTGTGGTGCAGCTGAAGTAACCTGGAAATTTGGCGCAAATTTCACAATTTTCAAACTTTTAATTTTTATTCACTTCAATCAGAAAGTATTGTCACACAAAATGGCTAAAAAATGTGTTGGGCAATTTGTCCTGAGTACGCTCTTACCCTACATGTGGCAGAAAACCACTGTCACAGCAGGGTTCAGAAGGGAAGGAGCGACGTTTTTGAAAACAGATTTTGGTGGAATGGTCTGTGTGATCATCTTGTGTTTTATTAGAACTTGATTTACCTAAGCAATAGAATTTCAAATACAAGTGACCCCGTTTTGGAAATTAGCCCCCCAAGGAATTCATCTTGATATACTTTGAGCAACTGAAACCCACAGGTGTATCACAGGATTTTGCAATGTAGAAACGTGAAAATGAACATAGACTTTCCGAGAAGTCTGTGTTACGGTGCCTTCACACTGCGGCAGATCCGGTTTGGGGCTGTCCGGGATGACCCTGACAGCCGCGGACTGGATCAGCACACAGGACTGGAGGGCTAATATGCCCTCCGTTCCAGTGTGCAGCGCACGCAGCTGCAGCCGCTGACAGGTCAGGACCGCGGCGCCGCGGTCCTGACTTATCAGCAGCAGGAACTGCGTGTGGCTGCACACTGGAACGGAGGGCGTATTGGCCCTCCGAGAGTCCTGTGTGCTGATCGAGTCCGTGGCTGTCAGGGTCATCCTGGACAGCCCCAAACCGGATCCTGCCGCAGTGTGATGGCACCCTTACTGTTTGGGACTGCAAAAATAAGCAAAGTGATTAAACATCAGCCTCACTCTTGCTAAGAACCATGCACTTGTACTTTCGGGACACTCATTTACTTCCTGATTATTCACTGCAGTGGCTCTAACAGCCAATCACAGATGCCACTCTCTTTGACAGCATCTGGGATTGTCTGTTGCGCCCCCCCAATCATTGTGCCAGTGTCTGTGATTGGTTGCTATTGGCAACAAACCTGCTGTCATAGGCTTGTAAAAATAATTAAAAAGAAATTGACATAGGACTTTACTGTATTTTTAATTCTCAGCCCATATAAAGCGGATACCCATGGACTGCCACCCCCTGCTGTCTGGCTTTACTGTGGCTGGCAATCAAAAATACAGGGGAGCCCATTTTTTTTTTCTTAAATTTAAATAATAAGTGGGATTCGCCCTATTCTTGATTGCAAGCCAAGAGTAAAACCAGGCAGCTGAGGGCTGGGATTCTTAGCGTGGTGAGGCCTAAAGTTATTGGGCCACCCCAGGCTACAGAATAGCAGCCTGCAGCCACTCCCAGAATTGGCGCATTCATGAGGAGCGGTAATTCCTAGTGCTTTACCTGGCTCCCCAGATGACCTGATGTGGGGCATTGTGGTGATAGAAGGGTTTAAAAACAGCTGGGTATTGACAGCTTGTCATTAAACCCAGATTGATAATGTCAGGCCTCTATGAGACCCGCCCATTATCAATCCTGTAATTAGTTAAAAAACACACGCAGAGAAAAATCCTTTTATTTGAAAGAAAACACACAGACAACCCTCATTTCCCCTTTTTTTAAACATACCCTCCAACAGTAATCCACAGCGAGGTCCCTCTAAGCACACGATCCTTGCTTTGCAATCGTCCTCTTGTTGCAGACTCTTGGATCACACTGATAGTAGCTGCACTGTATGGCAATAATCTGATTGACATACACTGCAGCTGTCTGTACTGCAGACACAAGTCCCAGAGATCATATGATCTCTGAAGCTTGGGTCAGGTGACCGAATGTTGCCATTTTGCGAACATCAGACTTTTAATCATTACGATACAATATTCAAGACATTTAGATGGAACATAATAATTCATGATATTTAGCACATTCTACGTTGAACTACTGTACCAAATTCATTATATATTTTAGGAGTGAGTCCATTTTATTCCGACTCCACAGCCCTTGCTGGGAAGAAGATATCTAATATATAAAGCTGAATGTGGTGTGTGTTAGTGTGTGTGTGTATGTGTGTATATCCGGGATTAGCATTTACACCGTCGCAGCTACAGCCGCAAAATTTTGCTGAGTCACACGTCTGGACCCCGGGAGCGTCATAGACTATGTTGTGAGGAGAAATTTTAACCCTGCGCGTTACAGTTCACCAAACAATTTTGCCCCTATCTACATAATGGGAAAAAAGGGAAAGGAAACGTGTGCGAGGAAAATCGACAGATGTCAGCTATAGAGACAAAATTTTGCACAGTCACACGTCTGCACCCCGGGAGCGTCATAGGCTATGTTGTGAGGCGAAATTTTAACCCCGCGCATTCCAATTCACCAAACAATTTTGCCCCTATCTACATAATGGGGAAAAAGTGACAGTTACCAGTTGACAGTTGTGAATGAGAGGGGCTTAATGATAGCGCCAAAGACTAATAGCACATACCTGCATATAGTCACTAAGGTGGGGCCCCAACATGAGATATTCACCACACACAGGGACATGTATACACACCACACGCACACAAAGAGTAACAGCAAGTGTATAGTCGCTAAGGTGCAGCCCCAACATTGGATACTCACCACGCACCCGAACAAACGCACACCACAAACACACACACCCCCAAGGGGACACACACACTCTATAGTGACACATGCACTCACCACACAGGGACACACACACACACCACAAAGAGACAGGGACACACACGCATAGCCACCCTATAGGGACACATGCACTCACCCCACAGGGACACGCACACCACAAAGAGACACACACACACTACACAGACCCCCCACAGGGACACACACACATACACACCCTATAGGAACACATGCACTCACCCCTCAGGGACACACACACACCACAAAGGGACACACACAACACAGAGACACACACACCCACACAGACACCCCCCCCACAGGGACACACACACACATACACACCCTATAGGGACACATGCACTCACCCCACAGGGACACACACACACCACAAAGAGACACACACAACACAGATACACACACACACACACCACAGACCCACACACAGGGGCGCACACACATACACACCCTATAGGGGCACATGCACTTACCCCACAGGGACACACACACCACAGAGAGACACACACACACACCACACACACCCCCCACAGGGACACACACACATACACACCCTATAGGGACACATGCACTCACCCCACAGGGACACGCACACCACAGAGAGACACACACAACACAGATACACACACACACACACACCACACACACCCCCCACAGGGACACACACACATACACACCCTATAGGGACACATGCACTCACCCCTCAGGGACACACACACCACAGAGAGACACACACACACCACACACACACCCCCACAGGGACACACACACACATACACACCCTATAGGGACACATGCACTCACCCCTCAGGGACATACACACACCACAAAGGGACACACACCCCACACAGACACCCCTCCCCCACAGGGACACACACACACACCCTATAGGGACACATGCACTCACCCCACAGGGACACACACACACACACACCACAAAGAGACACACACAAACACAGATACACACACACCACAGACCCCCACACAGGGACATACACACCCTATAGGGGCACATGCACTTACCCCACAGGGACACACAGACCCCATCCCACAGGGACACACACATACACACCCCAGGGACACACAGACACACAGATGTGCACAAATTACCTCACATAACTCGCCTCATACGTGTGCTATCTTTATTTTCCAAAACATAAACATCTGATTAAAAACAGCCAATGTGCAACACGTGCCATATAGGGAATTAAGGCAGATGTCAGTCACATGAGCTGTCTATTATGTGTATGTGTGAGGTAACATATACTACCCGGCCAGGGGGAGGGTTTACTGTTGGCTGGAGATTTATTAGGCTGCCTATAACAATCAATCACAGCTCAGCTTCTATTTTCCTACAGGTCATTAATATGACATATTCAAATTCTATTTTGTTATAGCTAACAGCAGTTATTAACCCGGGCGTAACCGGGTACTACAGCTAGTATATATATAATCGCCAAACTGCCAAAAATTGACAATCAATTGCCAAATCTTACACACTCTGATGTATGTGTCCAGCAGTGTCTCCTTGTCACCTCACATGGTGCCTTCTTTTTGAAGTGTTCTCTTCCCACTTGTAGATGGTCTAATTATCCTTAACTCTTGATGTTTTTAGTTAGACTTCCCAGCTTGTAAAGTATGTAAAGAGACAGTAGTCTTACGCTTTGTAGAGACACCTGGTTCTCACTCCTGTAAGATATTAAATAGAGATATAACCTAAAAAGTTATTGATGTGAGAACCAGTGTGAACAATTTGATAGTTGCTGACCTCATTACATTAGGGAAAACGAGCTTGATCGTTTTTTAAATGACTGGATTTTCAGAATTTTATTAGACTAGAATAGTTAGGCATATATGTACCTTCTGATAGTTTAGAGGGCTTAGGAGACCTGACAGGAATTCTCAGTGTGTGATGAGGCAGACACTTTTGGCTATATCTGGCGAGCACAGCGGATTCTTAGTGGTGTGCTCATTAGATGCCGTTAGGCTTTCATATGTTGCAGGATTTCTTGGAAACGTACTCAAAAGTGAACAATTCCTTTTAAATGCAATTTGCTTAT
>JARQOC010000005.1:301320401-301344637 GCA_033576535.1 Allobates femoralis | reverse complement strand
GACCGCTGTTTTCCACAGACTGTTGGTTGCGTGGTCTAGTGGTGGACAGGAAACGGTTCTCCTTACCCCCCTCCCCCCAGGAGTGGAAACTCCGTTGTATACTGGGTTACGTGATTGTTTCTACCTGTTGGTATTAGTGTGTTCTTTGGTTCATCTATTTTTATACCCTAGTTTTCTCCTCCTCCTTCCCCCCCCCCTACCCCTACTCTCTGTATTTTCCTTTCCCCTCCTTTTTCTTCCTCCCGTACCCTTATTAACCATTTCTTCTTTTCCCTTTACTCTTAGCCTGGAACCAAGGTTAAATTATTAGTACAGACCGTTCTTGTTGTTGTGTGGGAAATTAGCCGATAGTCATGAGTATCAAAATAGTGTCATTGAACACTAATGGCCACTTTACACGCGGCTACATTTCTAGCTTATCCACAGGTAACTTACTGGCTGCAGTGAAATCATGGAGACATGGTTCTATCTTGTTGCTGTGTACAAATGGAATAATGTCTCCATGATTTCACTGCAGCCAGTAAGTTACCTGTGGATAAGCTAGAAATGTAGCCGCGTGTAAAGGTACCATAAGGGGTTAAATTCTCCTATCAAAAGGTCCTTCCTTTGGAGAGAGGCTCGCCGAACCAAGGCAGATATTTTTTGTGTCCAAGAGACACACTTGCTAGAATCAGACAATGTACGATTCCATCACAAATTGTTCCCCCATATCTATTTTGCCAATCACTCGTCCAAGAAAGCGGGTGTCTGTATCATGGTTAAGAATTCAGTGCAGTTCCAGATGCGGAAGGTGGTGGCAGACTCGAGTGGCCGTTATCTCATCCTTATTTGCGAGGTGGGCGGAAGGGAGGTCACGATAGCTAACATATATGCACCCAATGAAGCCTGGATCAAGTTCGCCCGGAGCGTTTTTGAGAAGATTAGAGACGAGTCTCGGGGCCTCTGTGTTGTGACCGGAGACTTTAATGTGGTTGTGGACCGCCTACTGGACTCCTCGTCCGGACCCTTGGGGAGGGGGCAGAAGTTGGGAGCTCTCTGCCGTGAGTTTCGGCTCCACGATGTGTGGCGTTATCAACACGCTACAGAAAGGGACTACTCCTTCTTCTCCCACAGGCACAGGTCGTATAACAGAATCGACTATTTTCTTGTTGATGATGTGACACTCCCGGCCTGTGCCTGTGTGGAGATAGGATTGATCACCTGGTCGAACCACGCTCTGGTGTCCTTGGAGCTGAGGCTGGGCGGGGGGAGGTCCTTGCCCCGCTCCTGGAGGCTAAACTCGGGCCTCTTGTCTGATCTGGGAGTCCAGGACACATTCGCTAAACATTTGTCAGAGGATGTTTCGTTGAACGACAATCATGAGGTCTCGGACGAGATCCTCTGGGAATCGCATATCTAGAAGTCCTCGCAGATGAAGAGCCAGGGAACTCTCTCCGGTCGGACTTGATACTCAGGCTGGGCCAAATAGAGACTCTTAATAAATCAAACCCCACTCCACTTCTGTCCTCACAGATTTTCCAATTACGCCACCAATTGAGAGCTCTACTATTGGGACAATATGAAAAGGGACTGAGAACCTTGAGGACCGTGCATTACATAGTAACATAGTTTTTAAGGTTGAAGGAAGACTTTAAGTCCATCTAGTCCAATTACACGGCCGGAGACAGGGCCGGGGCTGTCCTAGCGAGGCGCATTAAAAAGACAGCGGCAAAGTCTATGATCACTGTCATGAGGGATGCATCAGGGGCGGATGTACGAAACCCTGTGGACATCGCAGACATTTTTGCCAGGTACTATGAGAGCCTTTATAACTCAAAAAACGACCGAGACATTCCGCAGCCGGCCCCCTTGGAGATTGACATGTTCTTGAAAGAGTTGGATCTCCCATCCCTCTCATCGGAGCAATTAGCTGATTTAAACACCCCTTTCTCTATTGCTGAAATCGTTAAGGTTATCTCCTCTTCAAAGGCCTTGTCTACCCCTGGACCCGACGGTTTCCCGAATATATATTACAAAACTTTCTCTGTCCAATTGACTCCTTTCCTGCTGCGACAGTTCGAGCTCTGGAAGACCAGAGGTTCCATCTCCGCCTCACACCTAGAGGCGACCATTGCCACGATCCCTAAGCCTGGGAAGGCCCCAGACCAGCTGGGGAACTACAGGCCGATTTCACTTCTTAATTGTGATTTGAAGATTTATACCAAGCTAATTGCTAACAGACTCGCGCCTGTGCTTCCTTTGCTGGTGGGGCCGGACCAGGTGGGATTTGTGGCGGGGAGACAGGTGAAGGATGGAACAGGAGGATGCTGGACCTCATAGGGGTGGCTGAATCTCGGGGGGTCCCCAGTGCATTCCTCTCCCTAGACGCAGAGAAAGCGTTTGACAGGGTGCATTGGGGATACCTCGGGGCAGTGCTGGAGAAATTTGGATTTACTGGTCCAATCCTGTCAGCCATACTTGCCCTGTATTCTAACCCCAACGCAAAGGTCCTCTCCTCGGGGTTCTTATCACATCGGTTTCTCATAACTAACGGCACCCGACAAGGGTGCCCCCTCTCCCCGATGGTCTTTGCATTGGTTGTAGAGCCGTTGGCGGCCTGGATCCGAGCCGACACTCACATATCGGGAATCCGAGTTGGGGACAGTCACCACAAAATAGGCCTATATGCGGACGACATAATCATTACGTGCACAGACCCTGTAGCCTCCTTTCCGGCTATTATGTCGTCACTAGCGACCTTTTCCAGACTGTCACTCTATAAACTTAATGGATCGAAATCAGTGTTACTACCGATTCGAGTCCCCCCAGGACTTGCGTCCCAGTTACAGACTTCCTATCCCATTCAATGGTGCCCGGAGGGTACACCCTACTTAGGAGTGACACTCTGCCCCTCCTCCATGATTGTACCTGTAAATTTGGAGTCCCTTAGAAAGTCTCTTCAACACTCCTTGGATGAACATGCGGCCCTGGAGCTGTCCAGGATGGCCAGGATCCAGGCGTTCCACATGTTGCTACTCCCAAAGATCCTGTATCTCCTGAGGTATATTCCTATTAGAATCGCAAGTAAATTTCTGACGAAATTACAGAATCTGGTAAATGCTTATATATGGGCAAAAAAGAAACCCAGAATTTCAAAGAAAGTAATGTTTCTTTTCCTACACCAAGGGGGAATGGGAGTCCCAGACGTTAAATCACAGGGCTGTGATCTTGGAGGAGGCTAAGGCGTGGTGGAATGCCACGGGCAGACGGGACCACTTGGGATGGCTGCAGATAGAGAGCCATATCATTAGAGGGGGTGACCTGCGCGGGTCCTAGCTGCGGAGTCTCTCTGTCCATTGAAGGGGTCACCGTCGCTAGCAACGATTAATACTCTCATAGAGTGCTGGAGAGGTGCCTCAGTGGGGTGGACCAGGTTACCTACATCGGAGATACCATTTTCATCTTTGAAACTACATGTCCCCTCCTTAGAGGTGGCTCGATGGTCTCAAGCGGGGGTAGAGTTCCTAGGTGATGTTTATAAAAATGATAAACTGAAAACTTTTGATGACCTAACTGCAGAAACGCCCTCGCTAGGTACAGCCTTCCTGCAGTTTATGCAGGTCAGACACTTCTAGTCCCAACAGTGCTGTAGAGATCTAAGAGTGCTTCTCTCCTCTCCTGCTCCATTTCAGATGTTTCTTCTTTCAGACCCTCGAAGGAAAAAAGGTCTCTTCTATCTACGCTGCCTTCTTGCATCTGTAGCTCCCTCAAAAACTACCTTATATGCAAAAGTGGGAGTTGGACTTAAACTTTGAGTCTTGTGAGGAGGACTGGGAGGGGGCCATCAAAGCAAATACTCGATCGACGAGATGCATATCGCACCTCGAGAACCTGAATAAGGTACACCTGAGATGGTACACCCCCCCAGTCCGATTGCAGAAATGTAACCCGAACTACTCCCCCATGTGTTGGAGACAATGTGGAGGGAGGGGTGACTTAGCCCATATGTGGTGGTCATGTCCCAAAATTGCCTCGCTCTGGCACCTGATATCTTGTCTGATCACTAGGGTGCTGGACACCCACGTTCCATTAACCCGACAACTAGCGCTACTCCACATAGGAGCTTGTGACTTTCCCTCTGTGGTATGTAAAGCATTATCCTATATTTTAATTTCAACTAGGCTAAGCATAGCGGTAAAATGGAAGTCTGTATCCCCGCCCACTCTCTCTGAAGTGACAGAATTAACCTGATTTTCTCTTATGAATATCATGTAGCCCTCTCCCGAAGTGACAGAGAGCCAACATTGGATGCTTGGAAACTGTGGGCTGCACACCCCTCGTCGTCTCCAGTTCCGTGCTGGATGAGCCCACCCTCCTAGCCAGCCTCGCAATAGGAACATGTATAATATGGTTTGTGTCTTACCTGTTCATTTGTCTCTGTAACCAGCATGTCAAACATTGATTTTGTACCATTTCCCATTCCCCTTTCCCTCCCCTCCCTCTCTCCTCCCTACCTTCCTCCCTCACGCCTCACCCCCTCCCCACTACTCATTCTTTCTCTCTGACCCTTCACTCCAACCCCCACCTCCTCCCCTTCCCGCAAGATGTTGTATCAATAGCAGATTATTTTCCCACTATATTACCGTATATACTCGTGTATAAGCCGACCCCCCTACTTTTGCCCCAAAAATCTGGAAAAACCTATTGACTCGTGTATAAGCCGAGGGTGGACCCCAGCACAGGTATACAGCCCCCAGTAGTGTGGTATACAGGCCCCCCCAGTGGTATACAGGCCTCCCCAGTGGTAGTATACAGCAGCCCCAGTGGTAGTATACAGCAGCCCCAGTGGTAGTATATAGCAGCCCCAGCAGCCCCAGTGGTAGTATACAGCAGCCCCAGTAATCCAGGGCCCCCCCAGCCTTGCTCCGGTGACCTGTAAAGTAAAATATACTTATCACTGTCCCGCTGCCGTCAGCACCCGCCCGCTGCTGACACCGCGATCCTCCATCTTCATCCGTCTTCTTCCGGCTTCCTGTGTTCGGCGCCGGCAATGACGTCATTGCCTGCGACGAACACAGGAAACCGAAAGAAGACGCATGAAGATGGAGGATCGCGGTGTCAGCAGCGGGCGGGCGCGGACTGCAGCGGGACAGTGATAAGTATATTTTACTTTACAGGTCACCGGAGCAAGGCTGGGGGGGCCCTGGATTACTGGGGCTGCTGGGGCTGCCGGGGCTGCCGTATCGACTCGCGTATAAGCCGAGGGGGGTACTTTTCAGCCCAATTTTTGGGCTGAAAAACTCGGCTTATACGCGAGTATATACGGTACTTTATATGATTGCCTTGTGTTAACCTTGTAAGGTAAAATTATTCTTTCAATAAAAATTTATTGTGATAAAAAAAGATATCTGTACGTGTGGCACTGCACTAGCGATCATTGAATGTCATTCAAGCGATCTAGGTCAAGTCAGATCATTGATTGCATCGCTCGGACGTTGACGTGTGTGAAGGGGCCTTGAGTCTAGCTCCAGTCTCCAGCTCAGAGCAGTCTTGCCCAGACTGTTTGCAACTTATCCCGATTGTTTCTCCAGACGTCCACTCCAGCATTCAAGGACTTCTACCACTGCCTGCTTGTGCTTTTCAGCCATTGGATTCCAGTGAGTGTTCCCACTAATATTATAACGGGGGTTGTCGACCCCTGAACAAATGTTTGGCAAGTTATGATGTTTGCAGAGTTAAAAGTGTGTTAAAAGTGTATACCGTAGTCACCTCTAGTATTTGGTTCTGCTTGCATTTTCCAACAGTCATCACAAGACCACAAGAAAGCAATTTGCTTAGTTATGGTCTTAAGTGCCAACTAAAGTCTCAGACACTTTGTTCATTAGATTCTTTTGCTATATACCTGAGACTGCAGTTGGCGCATGACTGCCACTATGCAAGTCGCTTATTTTGGTCTTGTGATGACCACAAGGAATGGTGAGCTGTGTGTATGTTACACACCACTATGATTTGACTATCAGCATGGCTTACTAAAAATTGCAATAGAAGTGGACAACCCCTTTAAAGAATCTGTTGATCTATTACAGAAATAAATTATATTTTACTATGTATGCAAAAGAGCATGAAGTTCTTTAGGAGTGAAGCTACTTTCACACCTCTGTTTTTTTTAAATCCGGCACAGATCCATTAAAAAAAATGGATGTTTACCTGGATAATAACCGACTAAACCGGAGGGTACACTTCCAGTTTTTTGCCGGAGCAGGTAGAAAACCAGAATGGTACAATCCGTTTCATCCGTTATTGCTCCTTGTTTCCGGGGTCGCTCATTAAGCTTCATAAATATTCACTGCATGGCCAATCACAGAGGCTGTTACACTCAGACTGCGCCCCCACATTCTGTACCGGTGTCTATGCTTGGATGTCACATACATTAGTGTATGGCAACCAAACTGCCGTCATATGTGCATAAAATAAATAATGGAAAAAAAAATGTGTTCGGTTCTGCCGTATTTTTATTCTCAGCACAGATAAAGTGCACAGCTGCAAGCTGCAGTCCCCAGCCATGTGCTTTATATCGGCTGAGTATCAAATACGGGGACCCATGCAGGTTTTTTTAATTATGTAAATAAATAATTTTATAAAACATCAACTTGGGGTCCCCCCAATCTGATATTTAGCCATGATAAAGCACACGGCTGGTGGTTGTTATTTTCACCTGGGAAGGCACGTAGTCAAATCATGGCGATTTACGTGGCTTTTCCCCATACCCTGGTGTGGTGGCATTGGGGTGATAGAAGGGGTTAATGACAGCTGTGTATTGACAACTGTCATTATGCCCAGATGATACTCACTCATTACCAATCCAGCAATCCTTTAACTAATACAGTGTTGGCCAAAAGTATTGACACCCCTGCAATTCTGTCAGATAATACTCAGTTTCTTCCTGAAAATGATTGCAATCACAAATTCTTTGGTATTATTATCTTCATTTAATTTGCTTCAATGAAAAAAACACAAAAAGAATTGTCCTAAAGCCAAATTGGGTATAATTCCACACCAAACATAAAAGACTGGATTACTTACCGGTAATCTCGTTTTATGGAGCCACGACAGCACCCACTGGAGAGAGAGGGATCCGCCCCCAGGGACAGGAAACCTGCAGATAAAAAAGGGGGCGGTCCCCTCGCCTCCTCAGTTGGTTTACAGAGCACGAGAGGAACCGCCAAATTAATAAACACGCCAACACGAGCAAAAATGCAGTTAACCACCACCACTAATGCAACCAGGAAGAGGTGCAACAAGCAAACAGGGGGGGAAGTGAGTGGGTGCTGTCGTGGCTCCATAAAACGAGATTACCAGTAAGTAATCCAGTCTTTTCTTCTCGCCACGAAAGCACCCACTGGAGAGACTTGCAGAGAAATCAACTCCAGGGAGGGACCACCAGGCCGAGTACAGAGCCCCCGAACACCAAGGCAGAAGGAAAGGAGAGGACCAGCCCATGATGGTGGAAAACAGGTGCAAGGCGAAGACCAGGAACCGGCCTAACATACGAACCAAACAGGCACCAGAGCCCGTGCCTCCCAGGAGAAAGCCCTAGCCCGAGCGGAACGGGTACGAACTCCAGTCAGAGGACGAACGCTTGTAGCAGCCGTCTGCGAAGACCCTGAAATGAGAAAACCACAACACACCGCACTACCTCCCAGTTGGCGGCCCACCCAGTAGGGAAGGAGACCATGACGAACCTCTAAAGCAAGGAACAGAACCCCCCCAGGAACCTGGGAACGGGAAAAAACAAAGGAATGAGAACACACAGCCGACTACCAGGGAAGGCAGAACCACCCGCAGAAGGGACGAGGTACCAGGCAACAAAAACAGGCCATCAGGGAAACCAGAAAAGGACAGGCGGGACTAAGGGAAAGGGCCTGAACAGACCACCCCACCAAACAGAAGAAAGCGCTCCCAAGCAGGAACGACCTGAGGGAAGGCACCCCCGGAATCAGATTCCAAAGTCTCAAAGAGGCAACCGGAAGAAGCAACGAAGACCAGACCGGAACCCCCCAGGGGGGCATACTAGCACGATGCACCTGGGCACTATGGATGAAGCATACTAACCAACAACCCTGAAGAACTTGCCCCACTCAAGAAACTAAAATGGCCAAAATGTGGAACACAGGAGAACCAGACCGTCGGAAAATCCCAAGAAGGTCTGACACACTTAGCCAGACCGCGAGTAGCGGAGCCCTTACCAGACAGCCGCCAGGGCGGAAAAAAGGTAACCGCCCCTGTCATGCAAGAGCAATGCCAGCGGAGGCTGACCCCTCACTTGAGGAGGACAGAAGGGGCCCAGACACAACAGGACTGGACAGATGGCAGCAGACATGGGACCGAACCACCAACCACAGCCGCCAAGGCCAGAAGGAACAAGACTGTCTCGTAACCAAAGAGGCGCTGCCCAATCGGCAGGAGGCCCAGAGGGGAAAAACGTCCCTCCCCGAATGAGGCACTAGGGAACCCACTATGGGAGACCACGAAGCCAGGACGCAGTAGAACCGCTGCAGGTAAACAGGCGGACCCGGCTGTACGCCCCAGTGGAAAACAAGGCTACCTCCGGGAGACCCCCAAAAAGTCACGATGCGATGAAAACACAAAGCCACACAGAGTCCAGGTCCCCTAACGGAAGCGTGTTGACTCAGAAAAAGCCGCTGAGAATACTCACGCCCCTGAAGTGCAGGGCAGACAAGGAAGAGATGGGACGGTCAATGTGAGGAATGCAACTGCCATAGACACGCGAGGCCAGGACCGAGGCCTGCCCCAAGGAACCAAAGACAACCGACGACGAGAGGACTCCACCAGAGGCCATGCCATCTGTAGAAGAAAAGGGAGGAAGGCATGACACAAGCCGCCAAAACTCCCACCGGGGAGAGGAACCACTGAACAGCAAAGGACCACCGACCCCGAGCCAACAGAGACACCAAAGGCCCCCCAACCCACGGGGCCAGCACCCACGACCAGAACAGACTTCGGAGAACCCCCCAGGGAACCCCCTGGAAGGCCCAACAGGGCCGACCACCAGGACAGGGACTGCACAACCCGGCCTAGAAGGAACGACCGTGAAGCCGCCTCCAAAGAGGAGATGCAACCCGAAGAACTGCGTATGAGAACCTGGGAATGGGACAGAGTCCACAGTACCCTGGGATACCGGACAACAGGGACCCCAACCGGGAGACAACCTCCTGCAGGGACCTGCCAGGGCGGCGAAAGCCACCTGAACCCCTCAGAAATTAACAACTCTCTGGCTATCGTGAGAAGGCACAGCAGTCCGACAGAGCCGAGGAGAAGCCTAGGAAGAACCGGCGAACATGAGGAAGGAACCTGCACCAGGCCCCGCAGACCATACCATGGCACAACCAAGACTACGAGGCCCAGTAGCAAACAATCCAGCCAAGCATGACCCCCCTGAGCACATCAGTCAGCCAAGCGCCCCTAGAGGGGAACGAAGTACGGAGGCAAGGTCCACCCAGAGCTGCAGAGTGCCCTACTATGAGGAAACACACAAGTGCAGGATCACAAGGGCGACTGAAAAACACCACCTCCACCAAGGAGGTGAATACCGGAGGGCCCCGAAGACCAACCGAAGTGCGACCACCGGAATGACAAAAACAGACTACGACAACGACCCTGAAAGCCATGGAAAGGCAGGATGAACGGCCAGATGGGAATAGGACGGCATCAAATCCCTAATGGCCCGAAGCAACCAGGAACCAGAAGCAACCGCAGATCTGCACGGAGCGTAGCGTGCCCACCTGAGTAGAGAACAGGGCACACCTCTCCGGGTGGCCTGGGACTGGTGCTACCGATTACCCGGCAGAGCCAACCGATTCCAAGTAACCCCGCGACAGCGGAGAAAAGGCAGACAACTGTCTCAAAGCAATAACCGGCCAATAAGAACCCCCTGGTCTGGAAGCCAGGAGGAAAGGGGAACAAAAATCCCCACCATCAGGCCCCCGGGATCTCCATAAGGAACCACTACTCCAACCGACCCTAGATTTCAGAGCTAAGGGCCTGAAGTCATGAAGGAAAAAGGAGGGGAAGTCCATACACTGAATCAGGAAGAAAATGAGCCCACTCCAGTGATAGGCCGGAGGAACCCCGTATGGTTCCTACCGCAAAACTACTGGTCGAATGGTCTGCGTCCGAACGCTCACCCGTAAGACGCAAGAGGAGGAGAAAGGAATCCCATATTCCCGGCAGCCACCCTGGAGCGGACATCAACTAGAGCCCTGCCAACAAGGACTCACCCCTGCAAACAATGCGCCGAACCAGGCCCTGGCCTGCATGGCCCCACTCCAGCGCTACATCCAAGAGCACATCTAGCTGAATTGGATAAGCCTGATGACCTCGCTGGCAGGTGCAGGGAACCCCAGGAGGCAGCACCCCCATGAACAATGGGACCGAGGACCATAAGGTGACTCGGGACACCCCCGTATGGATTTGAGTCTCCAGGTGCCAAGCCACACCAGCCAAGAGCTAGCCGCACACGTAGCTGAAACAGCAGGCATAAAGGCCCCTATGCCGGTCTCAATTTTTTTTTTATTTTTTTTTATTTGTGTGTAGCAGGAGCACCATAGCTCTACAGAGCAGAAAGGACCGGAATCCACCACTCGAAAGGAGGAATGCATGGAAGGGAAAGCCACTGCCGAAACCCCTTTAGGCACTGTAAACCCGGCACGCAACACAGCATCGGCACGGGTAGCCTCCCCCTTGTATTCCAACAGAAGTCAAGCAAATAGCCCATATTAACAAAGGGAAACAGAACCTCCCCTGATGATGACAAGGGTAAACAAACGAGCGAGAGCCCAGAATACCATCCGTAGAGGAGACCAGAGCCCACTCCTCGCCCAATGGCTAGTGGCCCACGGTCGCCAGGGCACAAGGTCTGCCAGGGGGAGAGCCTGTGGCCAGCATGTGCCATCCATAGATAATGGCTTGGATGACATGTACAGCACAGGAACTGAACCCACAGCCACAGCTGGGTGTATGGGGTACGGTGCAGATGATGCATGGTTCCTGCCACAGCAGCCTCTCTTTGGTTGTGATGGAATGGGCACCACTCCCGAAGGAGGGTAGACCCCATGAAGCCCCCGTCTAAAATCCGCTGCCACAGCACCCCGGTTAAGTATAGGCGTCCGGCAGTGGCAGGCAACAAAGAGCACATCTCACAAAGGCCACAGAACACTTAACCAACACCCCCCTAGGAGTTGTAACCAAAGAGGGGGTGACAGAGAGAAGGGGGTAGCTTCAATAGGCAGAGCCCATTACACTCACCTAGGAAAGCTCAAGGCCGGCACCGGAACGAAGAGGTAAAGACTCCATCTGGTCAGATGACGGACCAGGCTTAACACCACGCTCCTTGGACCGCCCGTAGAAATGGCCTCCCATCCAGCTGGGTCGGACATCCGTCCGTGAGTGCCCCTCCGATGATCCAGGTGTCCAGGTGAGGCCTCCAGGCTCCAGCACCGCAGGTCGCGAGTCTTTCCGCCCTCCAGGCGGCACACCTCCTCCGGCCTTGCGGAAGCGAGATGACGTCACTTCCGGGGAACATGGCAGCGCATGCGCACCCGCCCCGACCGGAAGAGAACGCCGGCGGTCCACCGGCGGGCAGAGAGAGGTCCTGGCCGCGCACACACCCAATGCCCCGCACACCCGGAGCACCTGGCTGGAGCGCACCAGTCCTCCACGCCCGCGGCCCGCCTGCGCATCTCCCGGCCAGGAGCCGTCATCCAAGCGGCAAGGCGCCTCAGCCCCATGCACCAGCGTCAGTCAGGGGGACACCGCTGGCACTGACAGGACACCCATCCATCCATCAGACGAGGGGAGAGCCTGCAAGCAGGACTTCCCGACGCTGCTTCTAGCGCCCCAGACCCTGCCGTTCTCAAGGACACCGCACAGAGGGCTGATTGGACCTAGGTAAGAAGTACTGCAGGTTCCCCATCAGGGAAAGGAAACCAACTGAGGAGGTGAGGGGACCGCCCCCTTTTTTATCTGCAGGTTTCCTGTCCCTGGGGGCGGATCCCTCTCTCTCCAGTGGGTGCTGTCGTGGCGAGAAGAAAAAAGGGGGTGGACAAAAGTATTGGCACTGTTAGAAACATCATGTGATGCTTCTCTAGTTTGTGTAATTAACAGCTCCTGTAACTTACCTGTGGCATCTAACAGGTGTTGGCAATAACTAAATCACACTTGCAGCCAGTTGACATGGATTAAAGTTGACTCAACCTCTGTCCTGTGTCCTTGTGTGTACCATATTGAGCATTGAGAAAAGAAAGAAGACCAAAGAACTGTCTGAGGACTTGAGAAACCAAATTATGAGGAAGCATGAGCAATCTAAAGGCTACAAGTCTATCTCCAAAGACCTGAATGTTCCTGTGTCTACCGTGCGCAGTGTCATCAAGAAGTTTAAAGCCCATGGCACTGTGGCTAACTTCATTAGATGTGGACGGAAAAGAAAAATTGACGAGAGATTTCAACGCAAGATTGTGCAGATGGTGGATAAAAAACCTCGACTAACATCCAAACAAGTTCAAACTGCCCTGCAGTCCGAGGGTACAATAGTGTCAACCCGTGCTATCCGTCGGCGTCTGAATGAAAAGGGACTGTAAGGTAGAATACTCAGGAAGACCCCACTTCTTACCCCGAGACATAAAAAAGCCAAGCTAGAGTTTGCCAAAACATACCTGAGAAAGCCTAAAACGTTTTGGAAGAATGTTCTCTCTTTTTGGGCAAAGGCATCAACATAGAGTTTACAGGAGAAAAAAAGAGGCATTCAAAGAAAAGAACACAGTCCCTACAGTCAAACATGGCTGAGGTTCCCTGATATTTTGGGGTTGCTTTGCTGCCTCTGGCACTGGACTGCTTGACCGTGTGCATGGCATTATGAAGTCTGAAGACTACCAACAAATTTTGCAGCATAATGTAGGGCCCAATGTGAGAAAGCTGGGTGTCCCTCAGAGGTCATGGGTCTTCCAGCAGGACAATGACCCAACACACACTTCAAAAAGCACTAGAAAATGGTTTGAGAGAAAGCACGGAAACTTCTAAGGTGGCCAGCAATGAGTCCAGACCTGAATCCCATAGAACACCTGTGGAGAGATCTAAAAATGGCAATTTGGAGAAGTCACCCTTCAAATATCAGGGACCTGGAGCAGTTTGCCAAAGAAGAATGGATTAAAATTCCAGCAGACCATTATAAGAAACTCATTGATGGTTACCGGAAGCGGTTGATCGCAGCTATTTTGGCTAAAGGTTGTGCAACCAAGTATTAGGCTGAGGGTGCTAATACTTTTGTCTGGCCCATTTTTTGAGTTTTGTGTGACATGATCAATATTTTGCTTTTTGCTTCATTCTCTTTTGTGTTTTTTCATTGAAGACAAATTAAATGAAGACAATAATACCAAAGAATTTGTGATTGCAATCATTTTCAGGAAGAAACTGAGTATTATCTGACAGAATTGCAGGGGTGTCAATACTTTTGGCCAACACTGTATATATAAAGCTAGGTGTATGTATGTATGTATGTATGTATGTCCATTAAAGGAATCCATACCATTGCATCTACCATGACCAAATTTTGCAATCACAACCCATTTGACTCAGAGAACATCTATCACTTTGTTTTGAGGGAAAATTTTAACCCCGCACCTTACAGTCAGACACCAAAAATAAGGCCTGTTTATGTGGCACCCCACTGATAGGGACACCACGAAGGGATACTGCACTCTTTTCTATCTCCACCTAAATAGCCGCCGACAGCAGCAGGAAGGAGGATCAGCGACAAGGCCAGGTGCAGCTGCATCCCTGTGTGAAACTACAAACCTCCACTATTGCCACGGAGGTCTGTCCCGCAGCGCTGGTAACATTACCAGAACCGTAGGTGGCGTCACGGACTATTTCCATCATTTTTATTATTTTAATTGACTCTTTTCAGCAACCACCAGGGCCACGGGTTCGGGCACAGTGATATCCCCAGTAAAACAAAGCTTGGAACCGGGTACCCCACGTGTCTGGGACGGGTAAGCTTCTGACATCACGAACAGGATCCCGTGCCAGGTAAAACCAGGTACTGTGCACCTTGAACTGTTTAAAAAGACTTTGTTTGCCGGACTCCAAAATGGCGGGGTCAGAGACTTAACGCCATGTGCAGGCCCAGGGGCGTGCCTCGACCCCTCGTCATGGGAGGGCTCTGTCAGAGGCGTGAAAATCCAGACCCGCCCGAGTTGCCAAGGAAGAACGAAGGGGGCGGGCCTGAGATAAAAGTACCCCTACTGGAACATATAAATGGCGGCAGGAAGGGCGAGGCAAGAAGAAGGAGTCGACGAAGCACGGGTGTGGTCCACGGGTCTGTAGCACTGGCGACAGCTAACCAAAGAAACTCAGCCCGCAAGGGGAGGAAGCAAGGAGCCCTGGATCTGCTGAGCAGGGTGCTGCCTCGTTCCTGACGCGCAGAGGAGAAGACGTGTTCTGGGAAGCTGCCCTGGAAGACCTATGAACCACGTTAAATTACACCCTGGACTGGGTCTTTAGGCACTGGATCGCCGACACATACCTTGCCCTGGCCCATCAAGCAGGGCATCAAGAGGCCAGCGACCCAGAGCTGGAACCAAGCGACGAGAGACCAGGCCATGGGTGAGCCCAAGCTGCCAGCAGCAACCAGCAGCTGGACCCGCAACCCGTCCACGAGGAGGAAGTCGGGGTATCCGGGCCCCGCGCCGAGCCAGAGGTCCCCGAAGTGCCTGCCCTTGATGAGGTGACCAGAGATGAGCCAGAAGACCCGCAGGAGGCCACCGAGCTTGAGAAGGATGTATTGGAGGTCCCCGTGTAAGAGTCCAATGTGGTGGTGGAGGCCGAGAGCGAGGAGCCATCCAGCCAGCCGGATCCCATAGAGGAGGAACCCAAGGAGGACGAGACCGACAGTGCCGCAGAAGTCGGGACATTCGGGCCCCATGCTCTGTGGTGGGATCGTCACCAACATCGACCGTTTGGGCGGGTCGGTGCCGCCGCCATGACCGTGGCGCAGGACCATGCTCCAGTGTCAGGCCTGGAGCAGCCTGACTTTGCCCATCAGAGGTTCCTGGCTGACCAGACGGAGAGGCAGCGCTGCTGTGAGCGATGGTGGGCCCAGGAACAAGAGAACCTCCTGTCAAGGAAGCGAGCCCGAGGGATGCCACCAGTTTTGCTAGAAGACAATAAATCAGGTACTGTGGTGGCCTTGGACAATGGGTGGGGTTTCTTCCGGGAGTCGGGGCTTTTGGAGGAGATTTTCGTTAGCAGATGAGACGTTGAAGCACACCTCCCCAAAGGGCACCCGGACAGAGATCTTTATCGCCACGATAAGGTGAATTATGATCAACACCTTAGTCCCAGAGGGTGGTATGCTCTGCGGGTTTATAAATTGGTAGAATAAGAGAAAGTAAACCTGGTATAAATAGTTATATTTGTATGCTGCTTTATGACAATGAAGGACAATAAGTGAACTTTTATTGTGTTGAGCCTGGACTGAAACTGTTAAGCGATGGACTCAGTGAGTGTGTGTGCTATTTAAACAGCCAGGTGGTTAAAAGGACACTGTTGAGAGTGAAGGACAATGACCACCGGGACTGTATTACTACCCGGCCCCGTTTTGGCCAGTATTGTGTTTTTGATTTTCATTATAGTTTTTCCCGTTGACCCGGTAACGTTAAAAGCATAAGTACATCCCGTAAGGGAAGAAAAGCACTGAGTAATGTTGTTTGCATGTTAATAATAATGTAAAATTTTTTTAATCTGTACCAGGTCGGGTCACTCACAAACAAGTGAGTTTAACCAAGGGGGAATGTGGCGCCCCACTGGTCGGGATGCCACGAAGGGGTACTGCACCCATAAAAGAGTGTGTAGTATTCCTGTGACTAGGGAATTGGGATTCCACAAAAAGGACCCTCATGACACACATCCACACACACCCTAGGTAGGGGACCATGGGTTGACCCGCTGTAGGAAGGACCCAGTCCCATGGGAGGGATGGCAGGGTAGAAAAGTGTGTGGGTGAGAGGAGAGACAAGTTAGTTAGTCTGAGGAGAGCTCCGTTGGGGAGTGAGGAGTGTGGGATGGCGGAGAGGCCATCAGGAAGGAAGGGGATCCTAAGGGCACTAGGTAGTGTGGTGCGACTGAATCTGTACCCGGTACGTCTACTGGCGGGAGGAATGTGTCCCAAAACAGAGGACCGTTCTGAGTACGGTGCAGGTGTCTATCCCCGAGCCGTCGAACTGGAGGCCCGAGATTCTAGAGGAAGTCGCGGCCGACCCCGGCGCATCCAGAAATAGGCACTGTATAGGGTCTGGGGAACCTCCGCCGAGAGATCTGTGGGAGCAGGCTTCAGGCTCTGCGCGCGGGTGCGCTGAGGGAGACAGGAGAGAGAGCGGAGGAAGGGACCAGACAGTAATGGTAGGCAGTCCACCATGGGTCCTGAGTAATGCATCCTAATTCCCAGTGAACACCCAGGCCAGGCAGACCCGAAAAGACTGTTATCAAAGAACTGCCAGTAAACTTGTACAGAGTAGAAACACTGTGTGGCATCCTTTTCTATCTCCACAAGAGGAGCCGGCGACAGCAGAAGGGAGGAGAATCAGCGACAAGGCCTGGTGCAGCTGCATCCTTGTGTGCAACCACAAACTTCCACTACTGCCCCTGGGATCCCGCTCCACCTACGGGGAGCGTAACCATCTAGCTGCTCCACCATCACCCCGGAGGTTTGTCACACAGTGCTGGTAACATTACCGGAAGCGTAGGTGGAGTCACGGACTATTTCCTTCATTTTTATTATTTTAATTGACTCTTTTCAGCGACCACCAGGGCCACGGGACCGGGCACAGGCCCCAGTGACATCCCCATTAAAACGACGCCCGATACCGGGTACCCCACGCCCGTGGGGCGGGTCATTTACTGTTTATGTATTTCCACACACAGCTCTGCCCCATCATAGATATGCCCTTCATAGCCATGCCCCCTTCATAGCCACACCACTTTAAAGACATTCCCCCTTCATAGCCACACTGATAGCCCTTTATAGACTGTTTGTGTATGTCCACACACATAGCTCCGCCCCATCAAAGCTCCACCCCTTCAAAGCCACACCACTCCATAGTCACACCCCCTTAATAGCACACCCCTTAGCCCTTCGTGTATGTCCACAAATAGCTCCACCCCGTCATAGATCTGTCCATACATAGATACATCCCATCATAACCATGCCCCCTTCATAACCACACAACTTTATAGCCACGACCCATAGCCTGTTATGATTCGATGACCTAGGAGTAACAAACAGACTTCACAGAAGTAGTTGGCAACTGTACTGACCGCAGTCCCTGACTAAATACCACAACTAGAAGTAGCTGTGGGATGTAACTAACCATGCCCTAGACACCTCGACACGGCCGAAGAACTAGCAACCCCTAAAGATGGAAACAGGAAAGTCTATCTTGCCTCAGACAGGGCCAACAAGGTCTTTTCAGCTTGATCCACAGAGTTGGGTTCATCATAAAGTAAACTCAAAGCCTTGTGGCCAGACAGAAATGGGAGTAGGAGGTTGAGGGAGTAACAGACGATAGGTGGGAGTCAGTCCTGGAGTATGTGCCCCAACTGTCCCTGAGTGAGCCTGGAAGGCTCTCACAGTTGTACGTGAACCATAGAACTTACAGGACCCCTGCGAGGCTGCATAGAGCGGGATTGCATGCGAGCTCAGAGTGTCTAAGGTGTGGTGCGGAGGGGGCAAATATACTACACATGCTGTGGACGTGTCCGGGTTTGTTTGCTTTTTGGACCACGGTTTTGAATAAAATTGAAGGGGTGTATAAATGTAAAATTGCCAAAGATCCACTGATATGTGTTCTGGGGTACGTGCAGGAAATAGCCATTAATAATACATGGAAACTTGCAATTGCCAGATTACTGTATGTTGCACGCAAATTAATTGCTCGGCATTGGATAGATGCGGAAGGCCCATCGAGAAATTAATTTCTGTCTCGGGTAGCACATATTATTAACCTGGAGAGGAGAATTTATCATAAACGTAAGCAAGAAAAGGTTTTCGAAACTTTATGGTCGCCATGGTTGAACTCAATCTGATATCTTGATTCTCAGAGTTTGGGGGGAAGGGGGAGTTGGGAATTATACAATTGTAAAACTTGTTAATGACGATGGTATATTTTCAAATCCAGGGATGGTGTATGTACAGTCCGCGCTGCTTTGAAATAATCACTCCAAAGTCTTGAATGAAAGACCCCCCTTTTTCTTTATTTTCCACCTACGCGTTTCGATGCTACTCCAAGCACCGTCATCAGGGCATTACATTTGTCATACAAGCTCATCTTATATATCAAACAGAACCGGATGTATCATCAAATAGGACGTCACTGATGACTGACAAAGCATCATCAATGATGGGCGGTGCAACCCATCTCTGAAAAAAATGGTACATAGTCCATTCTGATTACTGGTTCATTTCTATGAATGTGTGCCCCAAAAACAGGGTCTAAGGGCCCTTTCACATCAGCGTTTTTTTAAATTTGCGGCAGATGCGGTGAAAAAACCGCATCTGCCGCAACTGCCGCATAACGGTTCCACTTGCGGCACGATTGCGGTTTTTTCCATAGGAAGTATAGGGGGACTTGCGGCAGATGCGGCAAGTGCGGTATTGCACTTGCGGCAGGTGCGGCAGAGAAAAAAACCGCGGCTTACTGCGGTTTTTTTCTCTGCCGCACCTGCCGCAAGTGCAATACCGCACTTGCCGCATCTGCCGCAAGTCCCCCTATACTTCCTATGGAAAAAACCGCAACCGTGCCGCAAGTGGAACCGTTATGCGGCAGTTGCGGCAGATGCGGTTTTTTCACCGCATCTGCCGCAAATTTAAAAAAACGCTGATGTGAAAGGGCCCTAAGAGCTAAAAACTGATTAAAAACCTTCCAAAACCTTTTTATTTATTACATTTAAAAAAATAAGAATATATATGTATGTATGTAAAAAAATTCTACTCTGATTAGAACTCAGTAAAGGAGTGCGTTCCATCACTATACAATCAAGAAGTAGTGATGCTTTGTCTGATGTTCCACCTCATCGGTGTAGACAAAAATATCTCATCACATAGTAGTGCACTTTTTGCAAAAAGGGAAAAAGAAGATGGTGAATGAGAGGTTAATAAAAAGTGAAAAAATAGATTATACCATAAAGGTAATTAGGTGATGTGTGGGTGAAAACGAAATATATATATATTTTTTAATTTTTGAAATTATAATTAACGTGTTATTATAATTATTTTGTGTGTCTCTGAAGTGCTATCAAACGAATGAGTGATCAAATGGATTATATGAATCTTGCATACCTATGGTGAATCAGCTAAAAATTGGTGGTTCAAAAAACATAGTAACCACCTTTCATATTAATTTAAAACAATATTTCTATGTGTTAAAATTAAACATAAATATATATGAAAAAGTACAATAAAAACTTAGTAATAATATGAGAATGTAGGTATAGATACAAAATAAATAATAAGATTAATAACAATCTATGATACTGTAAAAATTATATAAAAATATATCAAATATAAATATATTAATATAAACAATATATATATATTTAAAAATTATTACAAAATTAGTAGAGGTATAATGATATATAAATTATTATAAGTTCCTGTTATATATGCACCTTTATATAAAAATCAAACTATCTATTATATAATTGCCGTAGCGACTTCCGTCGGAGCGGCGCTGCTTCCGGTGGCTTGGTTAGCGAGTCCGAGCTGCTTCTCCTGGACTCTCCCCGTGGCCGCGTAGCGAGTCGTTGCAGCCTCGCGAAGCAATGCCCGCGAAGCGGGCATTGCGAGTCGCTGACACCCACCACTAACCAAGCCACAGAAGCCCATACTACTGTAGTGTACACCGCTATAGTATACTACACTCCCATGCCCATAAGCGACATGGGACTGTAGTATACCATCGTGCTGTACACTACAGCCTCCTGCCGCTCTTACACACTACCCCGCCCACCACTAACCAAGCCACAGAAGCCCATACTACTATAGTGTACACCGCTATAGTATACTACAGTCCCATGCCCATAAGCGACATGGGACTGTAGTATACCATCGCGCTGTACACTACAGCCTCCTGCCGCTCTTACACACTACCCCCGCCGCTGCTCCCCTACACCCTAAGCCCCGTCGGCTAGCACCGCCGCACCCCTACACCCTAAGCCCCGACCCGCCGCATCTATGCCCGCCGCTGTCGCTAACACCGCCGCACCCCTACACCCTAAGCCCCGACCCGCCGCATCTATGCCCGCCGCTGTCGCTAACACCGCCGCACCCCTACACCCTAAGCCCCGACCCGCCGCATCTATGCCCGCCGCTGTCGCTAACACCGCCGCACCCCTACACCCTAAGCCCCGACCCGCCACATCTATGCCCGCCACTGTCGCTAACACCGCCGCACCCCTACACCCTAAGCCCCGACCCGCCGCATCTATGCCCGCCGCTGTCGCTAACACCGCCGCACCCCTACACCCTAAGCCCCGACCCGCCGCATCTATGCCCGCCGCTGTCGCTAACACCGCCGCACCCCTACACCCTAAGCCCCGACCCGCCGCATCTATGCCCGCCGCTGTCGCTAACACCGCCGCACCCCTACACCCTAAGCCCCGACCCGCCGCATCTATGCCCGCCGCTGTCGCTAACACCGCCGCACCCCTACACCCTAAGCCCCGACCCGCCGCATCTATGCCCGCCGCTGTCGCTAACACCGCCGCACCCCTACACCCTAAGCCCCGACCCGCCGCATCTATGCCCGCCGCTGTCGCTAACCCCGCTGCACCCCTACACCCTAAGCCCCGACCCGCCGCATCTATGCCCGCCGCTGTCGCTAACACCGCCGCACCCCTACACCCTAAGCCCCGACCCCGCCGCATCTATGCCCGCCACTGTCGCTAACACACCGCCGCACCCCTACACCCTAAGCCCCGACCCGCCGCATCTATGCCCGCCGCTGTCGCTAACACCGCCGCACCCCTACACCCTAAGCCCCGACCCGCCGCATCTATGCCCGCCGCTGTCGCTAACACCGCCGCACCCCTACACCCTAAGCCCCGACCCGCCGCATCTATGCCCGCCGCTGTCGCTAACACCGCCGCACCCCTACACCCTAAGCCCCGACCCGCCGCATCTATGCCCGCCGCTGTCGCTAACACCGCCGCACCCCTACACCCTAAGCCCCGACCCGCCGCATCTATGCCCGCCGCTGTCGCTAACACCGCCGCACCCCTACACCCTAAGCCCCGACCCGCCGCATCTATGCCCGCCGCTGTCGCTAACACCGCCGCACCCCTACACCCTAAGCCCCGACCCGCCGCATCTATGCCCGCCGCTGTCGCTAACACCGCCGCACCCCTACACCCTAAGCCCCGACCCGCCGCATCTATGCCCGCCGCTGTCGCTAACACCGCCGCACCCCTACACCCTAAGCCCCGACCCGCCGCATCTATGCCCGCCGCTGTCGCTAACACCGCCGCACCCCTACACCCTAAGCCCCGACCCGCCGCATCTATGCCCGCCGCTGTCGCTAACACCGCCGCACCCCTACACCCTAAGCCCCGACCCGCCGCATCTATGCCCGCCGCTGTCGCTTACACCGCCGCACCCCTACACCCTAAGCCCCGACCCGCCGCATCTATGCCCGCCGCTGTCGCTAACACCGCCGCACCCCTACACCCTAAGCCCCGACCCGCCGCATCTATGCCCGCCGCTGTCGCTAACACCGCCGCACCCCTACACCCTAAGCCCCGACCCGCCGCATCTATGCCCGCCGCTGTCGCTAACACCGCCGCACCCCTACACCCTAAGCCCCGACCCGCCGCATCTATGCCCGCCGCTGTCGCTAACACCGCCGCACCCCTACACCCTAAGCCCCGACCCGCCGCATCTATGCCCGCCGCTGTCGCTAACACCGCCGCACCCCTACACCCTAAGCCCCGACCCACCGCATCTATGCCCGCCGCTGTCGCTAACACCGCCGCACCCCTACACCCTAAGCCCCGACCCGCCGCATCTATGCCCGCCGCTGTCGCTAACACCCCGCCGACCCCTACACCCTAAGCCCCGACCCGCCGCATCTATGCCCGCCGCTGTCGCTAACACCGCCGCACCCCTACACTCTAAGCCCCGACCCGCCGCATCTATGCCCGCCGCTGTCGCTAACACCGCCGCACCCCTACACACTAAGCCCCGACCCGCCGCATCTATGCCCGCCGCTGTCGCTAACACACCGCCGCACCCCTACACCCTAAGCCCCGACCCGCCGATACCCCCTAAGCCCCGCCGACTATCCCCTAAGGCACCGCCGCCCCTAACCTCCCGCCGCTCTCCCCTGCCCCTCTCGCTAAAGCCCTACACCCTAAGCCCCCGCAGTCCCCTAACCTAACGCCGCTGTCACCTAAGGCCCTACACCTCAAACCCCCGCCGTGCCCTAGCTAACGTCCCCGTCGATCACTTACATGCCTTCAAGTCATCTGATCGTCCGTCCCGATCCACAAGTCCTCCGTCCGGCCAGGCTTCCTCTTCCTCCGGCCCCGGGGGTCTTCTGTCTTCTTTCCGCCATCTCCGCCTCTTCGTCCGGCCCCGGGGATCTTCCACCTCCGACGTCCTCTTCGTTCTCCTTCACATACAATGGAAGAAAAATCCCCCATTCTATCTCAATCAGATCTGAGGGCCTCTTCTGATTGGTCGATGTATACTGCCCTCAGCCAATCAGAAGAGCCCCTCAAAACTGAGACGCAGTTCTCATTCAGGTCCGACTTTTTTTTTTCCCCATTGACATACATTACCGGTGTGTCGGCGATTTTATGGCCGCCCACCTGGTTCTATTTGTCGGCCCTAAAATCGCGGACACACCGCTAATGCATCTCTATGGGCAGTCAGCCCGATTTCGGATTGAACGCCGACCAATCAGAATTCGAGCTCACTGCCCATAGACATGCATTAGCGGTGTGTCCGCGATTTTAGGGCCGACAAATAGAACCAGGTGGCCGGCCATAAAATCGCCGACACACCGGTAATGTATGTCAATGGGGAAAAAAATAGGCGGACCGGAATGAGAACTGCGTCTCACTCTGACTTAAAAAAATAAATAAATTAAATAATAAAATAAATTATTTAAAAACAATTTAAAAATAATAAATAATTCATTAAAAAATAATATATAATTAAATAAAAATAATAATAAAAAAAAAAAAAAAAGGCGGACCTGAATGAGAACTCTGTCTCCGTCTAACTTAAAAAAAATAAATAAATTAAATAATAAAAAAAATCATTTAAAAATAATAAAAAAATAATAAATAAATCATTAAAAAATAATTAATAATTAAATAAAAATAATAATAAAAAAAAAAAAAAAGGCGGACCTGAATGAGAACTCTGTCTCCGTCTAACTTAAACAAAATTAATTAATTAAATAATAAAAAAAATAATTTAAAAATAATAAAAAAATAATAAATAAATCATTAAAAAATAATAAATAATTAAATAAAAATAATAATAAAAAAACAAAAAAAAAGCCGGACCTGAATGAGAACTGTGTCTCCGTCTAACTTAAAAAAAATAAATAAATTTAATAATAAAAAAAATCATTTAAAAATAATAAAAAAATAATAAATAAATCATTAAAAAATAATAAATAATTAAATAAAAATAATAATAAAAAAAAAAAAAAAGCCAGACCTGAATGAGAACTGTGTCTCCGTCTAACTTAAAAAAAATAAATAAATTAAATAATAAAAAAAATCATTTAAAAATAATAAAAAAATAATAAAAAATCATTAAAAAATAATAAATAATTAAATAAAAATAATAATAAAAAAAAAAAAAAAAGGCGGACCTGAATGAGAACTCTGTCTCCGTCTAACTTAAACAAAATTAATTAATTAAATAATAAAAAAAATAATTTAAAAATAATAAAAAAATAATAAATAAATCATTAAAAAATAATAAATAATTAAATAAAAATAATAATAAAAAAAAAAAAAAAAAGCCGGACCTGAATGAGAACTGTGTCTCCGTCTAACTTAAAAAAAATAAATAAATTAAATAATAAAAAAAATCATTTAAAAATAATAAAAAAATAATAAATAAATCATTAAAAAATAATAAATAATTAAATAAAAATAATAATAAAAAAAAA
>JARQOC010000005.1:301281452-301320301 GCA_033576535.1 Allobates femoralis | reverse complement strand
TTATAGAGCTGTTTACTTTCAAAGAACCACAAGATGGCAATGGTGAGTACCTGAGTACCTGAGAAGCAGTTTCCTAGGAGACAAAACTACTCAGTTCTGAATTCAATAATTGTCCGCCACTAGGGGTCTCACTGTTCGCAAGAATAAGTATATTCTCTGTGTTCAGATTAAAGAGAGGCATTGTACGAGTATAATTATATTAGTTCAGTTACAATATTTAACCCATTAGGTTTTATTGTATTTAATTTGTACATCCAGTACTTCTCTCTATTTTTTAACACTTCAAATCTATTAGTTACATAGGATGGTACATGATCTATAGGGATGAGTGTTATTTTTGTTGGATCTTTATTATGGCACATACTATAATGGAAGGACACTCCATGCTGTTTGTATCCCTTAGAGATGTTGGCTCTGTGTTTATTGATCCTATCGTGCAGAGGCTGTATTGTTCTTCCAATGTATTGCAGCTTGCAGGGACACTCTAACAAATAAATGACATATGAGGTAGAGCAATCCATATCTTGTTTAATAGGAAACACTTCTCCATTAAAACTGGAACTGAAACTTGTCAGTTCCTGCATTATTGCACAGCATTTACACCTGCTTTTTCCACATTTTAAAGTTCTTTACTGTATTACTGTATGTTGCACGCAAATTAATTGCTCAGCATTGGATAGATGCAGAAGGCCCATCGAGAAATTAATTTCTGTCTCGGGTAGCACATATTATTAACCTGTAAAGGAGAATTTATCATAAACGTAAGCAAGAAAAGGTTTTCGAAACTTTATGGTCGCCATGGTTGAACTCAATCTGATATCTTGATTCTCAGAGTTTGGGGGGGAAGGGGGAGTTGGGAATTATACAATTGTAAAACTTGTTAATGACGATGGTTTATTTTGTATCTTTCGAATTTTGAATAAAAATTTATCTGGTTTAAAAAAAAAAAAAAAAACTCAAAGCCTGAAAAAAATAGTCCACAGTAAGTAAAACCGGATCCCTAGAGTCGAGAGAAAATGCCCAATCCTGCGGATCACCACGCAGCAGGGAGATGACAATTTTAACCTGCTGAATGGAATCACCGGAAGATCGAGGTCTCAGAGCAAAAAAACTATTTACAACTATTTTGAAACTCAAAAATTTGGACTTGTCACCAAAAAACAAATCTGGAGTAGGAATTTTCGGTTCCAAAACTGGAGTCTGAACAGTATAATCGGAAATTCCCTGTACCCTAGCAGCAAGCTGGTCTAAACGAGAAGCTAGTTCCTGGACACTCATACTGGCACAAGACTCCACAGTCACCCAAAGAAACAGAGGAAAGAAAAAGAACAAACTACAGAAAAAAAAATCCTCAACACCTCACTCCTCTTCTTCTGAGATGCACGTAACCTATCTTTGTTTTAATGGCCAGTTGTACTGTTATGATCCGATGACCTAGGAGTAACAAAAACAGACTTCACAGAAGTAGTTGGCAACTGTACTGACAGCAGTCCCTGGCTAAATACAGCAACTAGAAGTAGCCGTGGGATGTAACTAACCATGCCCTAGACACCTCGACACGGCCGAAGAACTAGCAACCCCTAAAGATGGAAACAGGAAAGTCTATCTTGCTTCAGAGCAGAACCCCAAAAGTATAGCAAGCCCCCCACAGATATTGACTGGAAACAGGAGAGGAAAAACACACACAGGCATATAAGAGTTTAGCAATAGAGGCCACACTAGCTAGATAGTAAGGACAGGATGGAATACTATTGCGGTCAGTACCAGTTCTCCATTTACATGCAGCTCCAGCACAAACACGCCCCCTGGATGTTCTCTGGCAGATGCAAATAGGTGATATTTAGGAAACCCTGCAAAATGTTGACAGGATGTAAATTACAAACTGTCAACATTTTGCAACCTAGATACACATGTAAATTATGAAAAAGCCCGGAAAACCCTTTTAACTGAGACTGGATTGCTGGATGCACTATTGAAAAAAAAATGCCTATCTAGCTAGGTAATCTGACGCAGCATGAGTGTTGGACAGAGACCTTGATTCCAATGATTTGTCACTTAATTTACTGGGTGCAGTCACAGTTTTCTCTGCTGCAGGTCTAGCACAGCTCAGTAGTTGAGCTGTGTATAACCTAAATCATACCACATCGTTCTGTGTACAATATACAGTGACAGAGAGCTTTCAATCTGTGCTAGGGGCATGGTTGGACTACGATGAATGAGGCCAGTTGTCCTGTCTTGATAATATCCTGTTGATAAATCACTGATTGTATTGAAACAGCAAAACACAGCCCAGTAAGGGACACATCACTGCAATCAAGGTCTCTCATCCTATGTTATGTTACTTTCAGATTACATAGCAAGAACCTGCTGACATAGTCTCTTTAGGGGTTATCACCTTTTAGTTATTTCCCCAATAACAGTGTGGTATAAACAAAAAACAAACTTTGCAATACCCACATTCTCCAGGTCCACAGGTGTGTCACCGCTGATGCTCCCAGTGCCTGGCATTGGCATGTCGACAGTATGGCAGTCAATTAGTGAAGCTTGCTGGCTTAAAGGGATCCTGTCACCCCCAAAACACCTCAAAACCTATTAAAAGCTGTCCCTACAGCATAGTAACGCTTACCCTACACTCCTTTTACCTCCTAAAAGCACCAAGTGAAATTGCAGATAAATGTTATTATAGTACCTCATTATGGATGATAATGAGTGACTATGCTATTCATAGTCACTCATCCAGGCTCTCCCACTGCATGATATCACGCCTCCATAGGCGTGATCTTGGTATCTGATTAAAATGCGCGCCTCCCCGCCGCTCTCCTGTGTCTCGGCCTGTAGTGGGGCTCGGTGACGCGATACGCGTCATTTCCGGCGCCGGGTGACGTATACACCCGCGCCGCTCTGTTAGCTTCAAAACGCGCACTGCGTTAGTTAGTTAGCATAGTCACTCATTATCATCCATAATGAGGTACTATAATAACATTTTTCTCCTATTTCATTTGGTGCTTTTAGGAGGTAAAAGGAGTGTAGGGTAAGTGTTACTATGCTGTAGGGACAGCTTTTAATAGGTTTTGAGGTGTTTTGGGGGTGACAGGATCCCTTTAATCACTGAAGACGGAACACCATAATTAGAGCTGCTCAGGTCACTGATTATCTACCACGCTGTTGACATGACAGCAGCACCATAGCCAATGCCAGACATCTGGCACACATTCGCCTGTAGACACAGAGATGTTGAGTACATCTGTTCTTTTTTTTTTTTTTTCTTTTTGTACTGAGCATTACTGAAGAATGAAGAGTAACTGAAGGGAACAATTTTTATTCTCACTTAAATATATGGGTTTTTGCCTAAAAATAATATTTGTAAATGGGTTTCAATAAAAATGTTGCACCATGGCTTCCTATAGCCTATAAAAGACAAACGATGTAAAATATTTAACAATCACTATTAAAAGATAATTGTCAGCTTTAAATACATGTATGTAAAGGGAACCTGTCACGTAGTTTAGCCCCACTAACCTATAACTACCTGTCCATGCAGCTTACTACTACTCTACTAACCATATATCAACAAAGAAAATTTGGATTCTTAAATGCTTTTATTTCAAGAATTATCTAAAATGCCTTGTGTACAGGGTTGACATAAAAGAGAGACAAATTGCATTAGCCCCAATGCCAAATTAGTATACATTCAATATTGTGCAGAAAAAACCATGGCACTCACCCATTATGGTGCTAATAGTCTCTTTATTCCTGGTTACATGGTACAGGTGCCAGGGAGGGGAGTGGAAGACAGGGGACAACGGCCCGTTTTGTGCTGATCAAGCACTTCAACTGGTCCACTTGAAGTCCAGTGGACCAGCTGAAGTGTTTGATCAGCATGAAACGGGCCGTTATCCGCTGTCTTCCACCCCCCTCCCTGACACCTGTACCATGTAACCAGGAATAAAGAGACTACTAGCACCATAATGGGTGAGTGCCCTGTTTTTTTCTGCACAATATTGAATGTGATTATTGCCTGTTGGTTTAAGTCAGCACACCCTAAAGTGCACTCGCATGCTGCCTAACTGAACGGCATCAAGAAACCAAAGTCTATAGTAGTGCCCGGTTTCTGCTTACTATTAGAGACCAAATTAGTTTACTAATTCAATAGTGACACAAATACCACAGGTATCATGGATATCACATGCAAGATGGTCTGAACCACATAACAATTGTGAGAGTCACATAAAAGATGGTCTGTACCACATAACAATTGTGAGTCACATAAAATAGGAAATTTCTAAACAGTTTTTTTCTGTCTGATTGTGACAAATCACATCCCTTCACACAAATCAGTATACCAGATCCTATGTATGTGAGTATGACCACTAGCGATTGAGGCATACAATAAAGTGCTCAAATTGTGTCACAGGCTTACCAGATTGTTGAAATAGCAGGGTGCTACTATGGAGAAGTGCATTGTTCCAATGTTTTTTTGAATATATGAGACAAAGTACTGCTCTCTTCACTAAAATTAGAGACAAAAGTTATCCAGTTCATACTTTGCTTTTTCTTTTCCTCAAATCACGTTTAAGCTCCTGTAGCCTAGTTCTATGTGTCTCCAGTAGTTTGTTAGGGTTATCCCCTCTGGCTGAACTTTTCTGATATTTTATTCAGCTTTTCCTCAAGATGTATCTCATCACTTTCAACCCGTTTAGCTCTTAAAAACTGGCCAAGCGGAATGGCCTTCATCATATTTTTAAGATGGTGACTTGAATATAACAAGCATTGTTCCTGTCTGTCAGTTTCTCATGATCTTTTTCTTTCCACTAGGACATCCAGGGACTGTATACTCATTTTGGAACTCGTCATAGTGAATTTGATAGTAGAGTTTGTTGTATTGAAGAAACTCAAATAGACTACCCTCAGTGTCAGTCCAAATGAGGAAGATATCATCAATGTATCCTCACCCCCCCAACAGAGGAGAAGTGTTGGGACACAGATGACATCCTCCTCAAGGACCCCCATTGCTATATAAAGGGGCCATATTTTCCCCCATAGCTGTACCGCGCTGCTGCTAAAAAAAACTTATTACCAAAAAAAAAAATAGTTACATGTCAATGCCAATGTGAAAAGGTCTATCACTAATTTCTTAGCATCACCAGAGTAGTCAAAAACTGCTCAAAAAATGGCAGCAATAAAAAAAAACTCACCAGTTGCAGCCAAAAAACAAATCCAACACAGCACTTAAACAGGATGCAGTCAGACCCCAATAAATAAAGCAAACACAGGTGCGTAGAGCCGATAAAAATCACCATTAACCTACTAAGACCTGGGGGAGGTGATTTGCTATGCACAGCTTCAGCTTTTCACACATAGGACGCCATTCACATTGATACATATGATGCAGAGTGTCTGAAAGCTACCCACTGGTCCTGCCACCAGACCAAATGGGCAGCCCAGTACAATGCTTCTATATCACTGGATGAATGATGCCCCATGGGGCCCATCTGCACCCACCCCCCCATCATTAGAGTAGTTTCAGCCCGAAAGTTTTTAATTACACGTGAAATCCCAAATTCATGTTCAATTGATGTGTACAAACTGACATCGTAAAATAAAACATGGATATCCTGCTCCCCAACCTACACATTTTTAATTTTCCTGGTGGCCGCAGCGGCGACTCTCCTCACAGCCCCCCCCCGCGGCACCCCCGCTCCTCCTGCCCCCCCCCCCCGCTCCTCGCGGCACCCTCTGCCCTCCCGCTCCTCCTGTCCCCGCGGCCCCCCGCTGCTTCTGTCCCTGCGGCCCCCCGCTCCTCCTGTCCCTGCAGCCCCTCGCTCCTCCTGTCCCTGCGCCCCCCCCGCTCCTCCTGCCCCTGCGCCCCCCCGCTCCTCCTGCCCCCCCTCTCCTCGCGGCACCCTCTGCCCCCCCGCCCCTCCTGTCCCCGCGGCCCCCCGCCACTTCTGTCCCTGCGGCCCCCCGCTCCTCCTGTCCCCGCGGCCCTCCACTCCTCCTGTCCCTGCGGCCCCCCACTCCTCCTGTCTCTGCGGCCCCCCCCGCTCCTCCTGATCCCCCGCGGCTCCTCCTGCCCCCCCGCGGCTCCCCCACTCCTCCTCCCCCCCCGCAGCTCCCCCGCCTCCTCCTGCCCCCCGCGGCTCCCCCGCTCCTCCTGCCCCCCCGCGGCACCCCCGCTGCTTGGTGATACTAAATAAAAAGACCCTCATAGAGGATACTCACCCGTCCGCCGGCGTGCTCCACCTACGTCTTCTAGCTCCTCCATGGCTTGAGGACCTGTGGTTGCCTGGGAAACCGATCAGCTGATCGGTTTCCCAGGCAACGACAGGTCCTGCGAGCCAGCAGACGGGTGAGTATCCTCGCATCCATCCTGCCCCTCCCCCTTCCACCACCATCCTGCCCCCCCCACGGCTCCATCCTGTCCCTCCCCCACCGGCTCCATCCTGCCCCTCCCCCGCGGCTCCATCCTGCTCCCCCCACACCAGCTCCATCCTGCCCCACCTCCCGGCTCCATCCTGTTTCCCCCTGCCGGCTCCATCCTGCTTTCCCCCCCCACCAGCTCCATCCTGCCCCCCCATGGCTCCATCCTGCCCCTCCCCCACCGGCTCTATCCTGCCCCTCCCCCGCGGCTCCATCCTGCTCTCCCCACACCAGCTCCATCCTGCCCCACCTCCCGGCTCCATCCTGTTTCCCCCCGCCAGCTCCATCCTGCCCCCCCCCCCCCGCCGGCTCCATTCTGCCCCCCCCCCGCTGGCTCCATCCTGCCCCGCCAGCTCCATCCTGCCCCGCCATCTCCATTATGCCCAGCCATCTCCATCCTGCCCCGCTGACTCCATCCTGCCCCGCCGGTTCAATCCTGCCCCGCCGGCTCAATCCTGCCCCGCCGGCTCCATCCTGCCCCGCTGTCTCCATCCTGCCCCGCTCGCCACCGTCCTGCCCCCCCCCCACCCCGCCACATTCCTGCTCCCCTGGCTCCATCCTGCCCCGCTTGCTCCATCCTGCCTTGCTCGCCACCATCCTGATCCTGCGGCTCCATCCTGCCCCGCTCGCTCCATCCTGCCCCCCTCGCCACCATCCTGCCCCCTGCCACCATCCTGCTCCTCCGGCTCCATCCTGCCACACTCGCTCCATCCTGCCCCACTTGCTCTATCCTGCCCCGCTCGCCACCATCCTGCCCCCCTGCCACCATCCTGCTCCTCCGACTCCATCCTGCCCCACTTGCTCCATCCTGCCACGTTCGCTCCATCCTGCCCCGCTCGCCACCATCCTGCCCCCATGCCACCATCCTGCTCCTCAGGCTCCATCCTGCTCCGCTCGCTCCATCCTGCCCCCCTCGCCACCATCCTGCCCCCATGCCACCATCCTGGTTCTCTTCCATCCTGCCCCGCTCGCTCCATCCTGCCCCCCTGCCACCATCCTGCTCCTCCGGCTCCATCCTGCCCCGCTCGCTCCATCCTGCCCTGCTCGCTCCATCCTGCGCCACTCACTCCATCCTGCCACGCTCGCTCCATCCTGCCCCGCTCGCCACCATCCTGCCACCATCCTGCTCCTCCGGCTCCATCCTGCTCCTCCGGCTCCATCCTGCCCCACTCGCTCCATCCTGCCCCGCTTGCCACCATCCTGCCCCCCTGCCACCATCCTGCTCCTCCGGCTCCATCCTGCCACGCTCCCACCATCCTGTCCCCGACCTCCATTCTGCCCCCCGCTGTTCTTTCTCCCCGCCTCCACCCTGCCCCCCCTCCGCCTCCATCCTGCCCCCTCCATCCTGCCCCCCCTCCGCCTCCATCCTGCCCCGCCTCCATCCTTCCCACCTGCCTCCATCCTGCCCCCCGGCTCCATCCTGTCCCCCCGGCTCCATCCTGCCTCGCTCGCTCCATCCTGCACCCCGACACAATATTGCCCCCCTTACCCCCCCGTCACCATCCTGCCCCCCTGCTCCATCCTGCCCCCCCGGGCAGTTAGCGGTCATGTGACCGATCAGTTTCCCAGGCAACGACAGGTCCTAAAGGCAAAGAATATGAGTCCGCACACATTGGAAGCAGCAGTGTGAACTGCGACCAATCCCCACAGTTCACACTGCTGCTTCCAATGTGTGCGGACTCATATTCTTTGCCTTCATGTTCACCCCTGCTGGTAACAGCAGAATTTGGAGGCACCTGCCCCTCCCTTATGAAGTCTGCACACAGAGCTGCCAGCCACACAGCCTTATGAGGTGAGATTGCCCTGTGCTCTCACGCGCCCTTTCCAGAGGTATGTACACACTGGCAGGTTTTTAACGTAGCATCTAGGGACAGAGTTAGGACTGTCTCTACCAGGGCCCACCGTGAATTTGGTGAGGCAGCTTACTGTACGTTTTTTGCAAAAACGTATAAACCAAAAGGCCCTGTTTTTGTTACGGCACTTGCTATTATTTTTACAGCAGAGCGCCTTTTGTGTGATACTTATACGGTTTTTGCATTGGCTTCTCATGTTTTTGGTGGGGATTGGTCGCAGTTCACACTGCTGCTTCCAATGTGTGCGGACTCATATTCTTTGCCTTCATGTTCACCCCTGCTGGTAACAGCAGAATTTGGAGGCACCTGCCCCTCCCTTATGAAGTCTGCACACAGAGCTGCCAGCCACACAGCCTTACAAGGTGAGATTGCCCTGTGCTCTCCCGCGCCCTGTCCAGAGGTATGTACACACTGGCAGGTTTTTAACGTAGCATCTAGGGACAGAGTTAGGACTGTCTCTACCAGGGCCCACCGTGAAGTTGGTGAGGCAGCTTACTGTACGTTTTCTGCAAAAACGTATAAACCAAAAGGCCCTGTTTTTGTTACGGCACTTGCTATTATTTTTACAGCAGAGCGCCTTTTGTGTGATACTTATACGGTTTTTGCATTGGTTTCTCATGTTTTTTGGTGGGGATTGGTCGCAGTTCACACTGCTGCTTCCAGTGTGTGCGGACTCATATTCTTTGCCTTCATGTTCACCCCTGCTGGTAACAGCAGAATTTGGAGGCACCTGCCCCTCCCTTATGAAGTCTGCACACAGAGCTGCCAGCCACACAGCCTTACAAGGTGAGATTGCCCTGTGCTCTCCCGCACCCTGTCCAGAGGTATGTACACACTGGCAGGTTTTTAACGTAGCATCTAGGGACAGAGTTAGGACTGTCTCTACCAGGGCCCACCGTGAAGTTGGTGAGGTAGCTTACTGTACGTTTTTTGCAAAAACGTATAAACCAAAAGGCCCTGTTTTTGTTACGGCACTTGCTATTATTTTTACAGCAGAGCGCCTTTTGTGTGATACTTATACGTTTTTTGCATTGGTTTCTCAGGTCCTAAAGGCCTGTAGGACCTAGAAGACGAAGGTGGAGCGAGACGGCGGACAGGTGAGTATCCTCACTGAGAGTTTTTTTACTTTTACTGTGGAGGAGCAGGGGGCCGTGGGAGTGGAGTATCGCCATATTCCATAGTGCTGCTATACATGTACTGTAATGTACCGCCATATACCATAGTGCTGCTATGCATGTACTGTAATGTACCGCCATATGCTATAGTGCTGCTATACATGTGCTGTAATGTACTGCCATATACCATAGTGCTGCTATACATGTACTGTAATGTACCGCCATATGCTATAGTGCTGCTATACATGTACTGTAATGTACCGCCATATACCATAGCGCTGCCACACATGTACTGCCATATACTATAGCGCTGCTATACATGTGCTGTAATGTACCTCCATATACTATAGTGCTGCTATACATGTACTGTAATGTACTGCCATATACCATAGCGCTGCTATACATGTACTGTAATGTACCGCCATATACCATAGCGCTGCTATACATGTAATGTACTGCCATAAACCATAGCGCTGCTATACATGTAATGTAATGTACCGCCATATACTATAGTGCTGCTATACATGTGCTGTAATGTACCGCCATATGCTATAGTGCTGCTATACATGTACTGTAATGTACCGCCATATACCATAGCGCTGCCACACATGTACTGCCATATACTATAGCGCTGCTATACATGTGCTGTAATGTACCTCCATATACTATAGTGCTGCTATACATGTACTGTAATGTACCGCCATATACCATAGCGCTGCTATACATGTACTGTAATGTACCGCCATATACCATAGCGCTGCTATACATGTAATGTACTGCCATAAACCATAGCGCTGCTATACATGTAATGTAATGTACTGCCATATACTATAGTGCTGCTATACATGTGCTGTAATGTACCGCCATATACTATAGTGCTGCTATACATGTGCTGTAATGTACCACCATATACCATAGCACTGAGATATATATATATATATATATATATATATATATATTAGTTCACTCACGTTGACTGAACAAGTTCTGTCAGTCACAGCATGTCAGCTACATACATATTCTAGAATACCCGAAGCTTTAGAATCGGGCCACCATCTAGTACATATATATATATATATATATATATATATACAGTGTTGGCCAAAAGTATTGACACCCCTGCAATTCTGTCAGATAATATTCCGTTTCTTCCTGAAAATGATTGCAATCACAAATTCTCTGGTGTTATTATCTTCATTTCATTTTTCTTCAATGAAAAAAACACAAAAAGAATTGTCCTAAAGCCAAATTGGATATAGTCCAACCCAAACATAAAAAAGCGGGTGGACAAAAGTATTGACACTGTTAGAAAAATCATGTGATACTTCTCTAATTTGTGTAATTAACAGCACCTGTAACTTACCTGTGGCACCTAACAGGTGTTGGCAATAACTAAATCACACTTGCAGCCAGTTGACATGGATTAAAGTTAACTCAACCTCTGTCCTGTGTCCTTGTGTGTACCACATTGAGCATGGAGAAAAGAAAGAAGACCAAAGAACTGTCTGAGGACTTGAGAAACCAAATTGTGAGGAAGCATGAGCCATCTCAAGGCTACAAGTCCATCTCCAAAGACCTGAATGTTCCTATGTCTACCGTGCGCAGTGTCATCAAGAACTTTAAAGCCCATGGCACTGTGGCTAATCTACCTATATGTGGACGGAGAAGAAAAAGTGACAAGAGATTTCAACGCAAGATTGTGCCGATGGCCGATAAAGAACTTGACTAACATCCAAACAAGTTGAAGCTGCCCTGCAGTCCGAGGGTACAACAGTGTCAAACCGTACTATCCGTCGGCGTCTGAATGAAAAGGGACTGTATGGTAGGAGTCCCAGGAAGACCCCACTTCTTACCCCGAGACATAAAAAAGCCAGGCTGGAGGTTGCCAAAATTTACCTGAGAAAGCCTAAAACGTTTTGGAAGAATGTTCTCTCATTTTGGGCAAAGGCATGAACATAGAGTTTACAGGAGAAAAAAAGAGACATTCAAAGAAAAGAACACGGTCCCTACAGTCAAACATGGCGGAGGTTCCCTGATGTTTTGGGGTTGCTTTGCTGCCTCTGGCACTGGACTGCTTGACCGTGTTCATGGCATTATGAAGTCTGAAGCCTACTAACAAATTTTGCAGCATAATGTAGGGCCCAGTGTGAGAAAGCTGGGTCTCCCTCAGAAGTCATGGGTCTTCCAGCAGGACAATGACCCAAAACACACTTCAAAAAGCACTAGAAAATGGTTTGAGAGAAAGCACTGGAGACTTCTAAGGTGGCCAGCAATGAGTCCAGACCTGAATCCTATAGAACACCTGTGGAGAGATCTAAAAATGGCAGTTTGGAGAAGGCACCCTTCAAATATCAGGGACCTGGAGCAGTTTGCCAAAGAAGAATGGTCTAAAATTCCAGCGGAGCATTGTAAGAAACTCATTGATGGTTACCGGAGGCGGTTGATCGCAGTTATTTTGGCTAAAGGTTGTGCAACCAAGTATTAGGCTGAGGGTGCCAATACTTTTGTCTGGCCCATTTTTGGAGTTTTGTGTGAAATGATCAATGTTTTGCTTTTTGCTTCATTCTCTTTTGTGTTTTTTCTTTGAAGATAAATTAAATGAAGATAATAATACCAAATAATTTGTGATTTCAATCATTTTCAGGAAGAAACTGAGTATTATCTGCAATTATCTGAGAATTGCAGGGGTATCTATACTTTTGGCCAACACTGTATATATAGATATATATTGTGAGGTGGCGAGGGGTCGCATAATTGATGGGAGGTATGTGTCAGGCGGCCGTCACACTCATCAATATCGTGAGCGATATTGTTAGCGATCACATGCACGCGCGATCGCTAACGATATCGCTCACATCGCTGGTGAGCTGTCACACAGACAGACTCACCAATGATGTGGGGCAGCGAGATCGCTGGTAACTATGGTACACATCGGGTTACTAGGCGCCGCGCGGCGCTTAGTAACCCGACGTTTACCATAGATACCATCTCCCAGCATAGGCTCTGCCGCTGGAAGATCGTTCATCGTGGTGTCACACACCACGATGAAGCAGATTGAACAAGCGTTTCTCGCTTGATATGAGCACCGGCTCACATATCTGCGATGTAACGATCAAGCGATTTTACATTGTAAAATCGCTTGATTAGCACGCAGCGATTCACAAACGATATCGCTTAAGCGATCAAAAAGCAGATCGCTTAAACGATATCGTTCACGATATTGAACCGAGTGACGGCCGCCTCACAGAGATGACTGTTATCTGTGACATAAGCCGTTGTATTTTTTTCTAGTGCACGTTTGCACTGGGTGTTTTACTTAGTGCATGCAAGGGTCCGGCTTATGGGTACTGTGAGAGACGGGGGGGTCCAGTCCCCACATATCTCATCGCTGGGTGTGGTTACAGGCTATAAACTGTAGCCTTGTGTGAAGCACAGGTCTGTGTGCTAGGAGGGACTGAGGGCAGCCTCCTGTGTGTGAAGACTTCAGACCAAGCTGGATGCTGGTCACTGACCAACCTGTGTGAATGCAGGTCGGCGACATCTGAGAAGGGGCGCTTTAAAGCAATTGTTTTCCGTTTGTTTCCGTTCGTTTTAGCATACACTTAAAGGCTGCTAGTTTTGCATTTTTTCTTTTATCGGTTTATGGAGTAAATAAAACGTTTTGGACTATAACTTTGTGAAGACGCTGCCTCTTGTTGTTCTGCTGAAGCCCGCAAGCGGGTCGCCCTATCACAATTGGTGGAAAATACGGGCAACGTTCCCAGCAGACACGTGAGACCAGGGATAAGAGGATCGCATGTCCTGGGTGCAGTCTGCAATGAGCCAGCAGCAGGCATCCGACAAAATGGAGGACCTGCTGAAGCACCTGTTGCAGGCTCAGCAGACGCAGCAAGCGCAGTACCAGCAAATGCTACAACAACAGCAGATGGCGCAACAGGAGACCACAAAGCTACTGACACAGCAGATCCAGCTGCACAAACAGCAGCAACAAGATCAGCATCATCATCAGCAGCAGCCGATCGACTTACTGGCAGAGGCTGTCCGTGGCACGGCGACAGCTGCGACAAGGTCAGTGGACGATTTTTCCATCCGGAAGGCTGTAAGAGGAGCCATGCCGAAAATGACCCCAGGGGATGATATAGAGGCTTTCCTGGCAGTCTTTGAATGGGTTGCGGAGAGAGAGGGACTTCCACCAGCCCAGTGGTTGGAGGTGCTGGCGCCATATCTGACAGGGAAGCCCCATAAAGCATACTACTATTTTGCTTTGCAGGATGCTAAAGAGTATGGCAAATTAAAAACTGAAATTTTGCATGCTTGGGGGTGACAATGACTGTCAGGGCATAGCGGGTCAACTGCTGAGCGTATCATCGGGACAGACCTCCTCGCTCCCAAATGTTTGACCTGTTGCACTTAGTTCAAAAGTGGCTGCAGCCGGAGTCCTCTACGCCTGCGCAGATGGTGGAGCGAGTCGTAATGGACCGTTTTGTACATTCCCTGCCGAGGCCAGTACAGACCTAGGTTGCCTAGGGTGACCCCCAGAATACCGATGAACTTATTGGGCTAATGGAAAGGTACCAGGGAATGGATGGACCTGGGGCAAGACTGCCCACTCCTTACTGGGGGTACCAGCAGGGGGCAGAGGCCCAAAAGGGGGTCAGGCATCCAAGGCCCAAAGGGGGCAGGGGAGGTGGTACCCAAGGTCCCTGAGATCATTTGCTAGGGGTGCCACGGCCCTGGCCACATAGCCGCTCATTGTTCCCTGACCCCTGAACAGATGGACTGTAGCGTGGGTCGCCGCTGCTCCTATTACGCGTACCCTGCCTGCAGTGTGAACAGTCCACCCAGTGAGGGGCCACCAGCGTGTCCCGTGAAGGTGAATGGGAAAAAGGTATTCGGACTGCTAGACTCCGGAAGCCTAGTGACCCTGGTGAGGGCCACCCTATCTCTCCAACTGATCCCAGGGAAACAGGTCAGCATGTGGTGCATACATGGGGACGCCAAGGACTACCACATGGCCAGAGTGGACATTGAAACGGCCCACGGTACCAAGATCCACGAGGTTGGCGTCATTCAGGACTTGTTGCACCCAATCATTATACCCCGGGACTTTGGCTTAATTTGGGATCTGTGGGGGCAGGGTTCAGGATTCGGGGGTTTGGATAAGGATCCTGTTAACCCGGAAAAGGCAACACCCCACTGAGAAACAGTTGAGTTTCTGTTCTGTGTCCTTGCAGGGGATGAGGAGGGAGAGTCCCCTGAGTCAAACGTACCAGAATTAGGGGTGATCAGTGGGAATTTTGGGTCTGCCCAACATAAGGACCTGACTCTGAGGGAAGCTTTCAACAATGTCACGGTTATAAATGGGATTGCCCAGGAGCCTGGGGCTGACACCCGATTTCCCCATTTTATGCTGAGTGGGGAATTATTGTACCGGGTGACAAAAGTGAGAGAGGAGCGGGTGAAGCAGTTGTTGGTGCCAGGGCCCTATAAACAAAAGGTACTGGACATGGCCCATTCACATATCGTGGGAGGACATCTAGGGGTGGACAAAACGCAGGAACGAATAATGCAGCGAATCTACTGGCCTGTGTGTCATCAGGAGATATTAACATTTTGCAGGTCCTGCCCTACATGCCAGGTAACCGCTCCCACCATTCACTTTCGTAGTCCCCTCGTACCCTTGCCTATCATTGAAGTGCCCTTCGAGAGAATTCCAATGGACTTGGTTGGTCCCTTGGTGAAATCTGCTCAGGGGCATCAGTATATATTGGTCATCCTGGACTATGCCATTCGTTATCCTGAAGCGATCCCTTTGAGAAATTCCTCAGCGAAGAATATAGCCTGTGAGTTGGTTCACATGTTTTCCAGGACTGGTTTGCCAAAAGAAATCCTGACTGACCAGGGTACCCCCTTTATGAGTAAGGTGATGAGGGAGTTGTGCAGCGTCTTGCAGATTACCCAGCTGAGAATTTCAGTGTACCATCCTCAAACAGATGGCCTTTCCGAGAGGTTTAATAAAACCCTCAAAAGCATGTTGAGGAAAATTATAGAAAAGGATGGAAGGGACTGGGACTGTCTCCTACCGTATCTGTTGTTTTCTATTCGGGAGGTTCCACAGGCATCTACAGGGTTCTCACCATTCAAGCTCCTGTATTGACGACATCCGCACGGTCTCCTAGACGTGGCAAAAAAAACCTGGGAAGCCGAAGTTACAACTCACCGGAGTGTCATTGAACATGTTGCCAGGATGCAGGAGAGGATTGAGAAAGTGATGCCAATTGTGAGGGAACATTTCCTCTAGGCACAGGAGGCACAGGCCCGAGTCTATAACCGCCCAGCCAGAGTCCGGCAGTTAAATCCAGGAGCCAGAGTCCTCGTCCCGATACCCACCGTCGAAAGTAAGTTTCTCGCCAAGTGGCAATGACCATATGAGGTGGTAGAGCGAGTTGGGGAAGTGAACTACAAGGTTCATCAACCGGGACGAAGGAAGCCATACCAAGTGTACTATGTCAACCTCCTCAAGCAGTGGCAAGACAGAGAGGCTGGGGAAGCGCCATGCTTGGTGGGCAAGCCAGAGTATGACATTGGAGCAGTCGCAATAGCAGAAACCCTCAGCGAAAGCCAGAAGCAGCAATGTCGGGAGTTGCTGCAGATGAACAGGGATTTGTTCTTGGAGCTGCCAGGCTGTACCAGGGTTGTAGGGCACAAGATCCTGACGGAGCCCCATGTATGGGTAATCCTGAAGCCCTATCGGATTCCTGAGGCCCGACGGGAGGTGATCTCCAAAGAGGTGACACGTATGCTGAAACTTGGTGTCATAGAGGAATCCAAGAGCAGTTGGTCGAGCCTGATTGTGTTGGTCCTAAAACCCGATGGAGAAACTGAATGAGGTCTCCAAATTCGACGCATATTCCATGCCGCGCGACGATGAGCTGATCGAGCGATTGGGACCAGCAAGGTACATCACTACCTTGAACTTGACAAAAGGGTATTGGCAGATCCCCCAGGCGCCGGGAGCTAAGGAGAAGACCGCATTCTCCACTCCGGATGGGTGCTTCCAGTATGTCCGAATGCCGTTTGGACTGCAGGGGGCCCCTGCCACCTTCCAGAGAGCCATGGATTGCATCCTTACCCCTCATAAGGAATACGCCGCAGCATATCTGGATGATATTGTGGTCTTCAGCTCCTTCTGGCAGAGTCATCTGGTGAAGGTCCAGGCGGTGTTGGATGCTCTGAGGAAGGCAGAGTTTTCAATAAGCCCAAAAAAATGTGCCTTGGCGAAGGCGGAGGCTAAATACCTGGGTCATGTTGTCGGCAGAGGCGAGATTAAACCCCAAGTTTCGAAGATGGAAGCAATCCAAAACTGGCTAAGACCGCTGACCAAAAGACAAGTCCGAGCCTTCCTGGGAATCGTGGGTTACTAAAGGAGATTTATACCCGACTTCGCCATAATGGCTGCACCGCTGACTGACCTCCTGAAGGAAACAAAATCAGCCATGGCCAAGTGGACTGCGGAGGCGGAATCGGCCTTTCTAGAAATGAAAGGGGCCCTGTGTAGACAACCAGTCTTGGGTGCCTCCGACTTCAAGACAAAATTTATCCTCCAAACGGATGCCTCAGATATTGGTTTGGGGGCAGTCCTGTCCCAGGAGATACAAGGGAAAGAGCACTCGGTCCTCTACCTGAGTAGGAATCGGTCCTCATGTGAGAAAAACTATTCCGTAATGGGAAAGGAATGCTTGGCCACTTCCGGTTCCGGCGCCTCCATGTGCAGCCGCGTCTAAGGGCTGCTCCGCTCCCCGCCTCCAATTCGGCCCCTGACGTCCACAAGAACAGCGGCGGCTGCGGCCACCCTGAGAGCGTCCATCATGACCACGATGGATCGCTATGTAACGAGGAGCCGGGAGGGAGAGAAATCTGCGACACTGCACGAGGAGACCGGTAATGGCGGGCAGGGCGGGCATGGCGTGCTCAGCGCGCATACAGCGCTATTAGCAGGAGGAGTAGCGAGGAAGCCCGGGACCGGAGATGGGGAGGCTGGAGTGGAAGAGGAGAGGGGAAATACAAAGAAGGCCGCAGTGAATCCACAGGGAATCTCCCCAGAGCAGCTACAGATTGCAGCCGCCGCCATGGGCAAACAACCCCAGAGCTGTCCCCCTGCAGATAAGGAGAATACAGGAGAAAGACAGGGACCAGGAGAATGGAGAGAGGACATGGAAGGCAGATGGGGAGCCCCACATTTTGACTATAAAGCACTGGCAAAAGAGTTAGCCATTCATCTTGCTGATGACTTTAAAACAGCAGTGGCTGAGATGGTAACAGCCACAACAAAAGACCTGAGTGCCAAAGTTGAGACGCATGATCAGCAACTCATTGAGGCTGAATCAAGAATTAGTGCAGCAGAGGACAGAATACAAGAGCTGGAGGAACAAATAATGTCTTTGCAACAACACTCTGAATATGCACATGCAAAATTAGAGGACATTGAAAACAGAGCAAGGAGGAGTAATCTTAAAATAGTGGGACTCCCTGAATCTATCCCTGCGAACCAATTGGTGGAAATTTTTGAGGTAGACCTACCCAAAGCCTTAGGTCTTAACCATAGATGCAAGACGGAGCATACCCACAGAATTGGCCAGATGAGAGAGTCACAGGAGAGGACGGCGACTTCAGGATCCTCCGCCTCGACCACCAAGGAGTCTATTAAATCCAGACACGCTATAGCGAAATTTCTTAACCACCGAGACAAGGAGGAGATCCTTCGCGCTTATAAGGCCAAAAAGCATCCTCTATTAATACATGGGCACAAAGCGTTGGTATTCGCGGAATACTCTATAGAGGTAACGCCCCGCAGGAGGTCCTTCAGCGAAGCGTGCTCATTACTTCATAGAAGAACTATTCGTTTCCAGTTGAATTTTCCAGCGATATTAAGATTCAGATCTAGAGAGGGAGTCATGTTGACCTTCTCTGATCCCGAGGAAGCAATGGCAGCTATCTGTGACAACACGAGTTCCCCAAGAGCAACGGTGTCACCGTCATCACCCCACCACGACACTGGATCACCTACGAAGCCCAATTCTACTTTGGATCTGGAATCCGAGACTGATAGAGACTCTGTAAGATCCTACAGACTAAGATCAAACTCCCTGATAGATGAGGGAGCGGGGAAGAAGCTAACATCGGAAACCCCAAGACAACAGAGGCAGGCAGGATCCCGTTGGCAGAGGAAGAGATGAGGAGAGAGTGAGAGGAAATTGAAATTGAAATGTAACTGTGATACCCTCTTGCTGGGCAAAACTGTCATAAATTCGCTTAGTACGTAAAGAGAGGAGCGATATACAGGCGAAGCGGGGAGAGTTATGCATATGTACTTGGTTTGCTCCAATTCTTCTTCTTTTTGTTGTCTCTTCCCCTTCTTCTTCACTCTTCTTCTTCTTCACTCCTTCACTCTTTCCCCTTTTGCTTCTCTCTCTATTGCCCTTAAACTTCCTTGTTTTTCTGAACCCTCATGGATTTATTGATAAGTTGCTGAAAGCATAAAAAGTTACTATAGAGTCTCAAATAGAATTTTAACTGTCAAATAATATGAGAGATGAATATAATAACGCCGATGGTTAAATGCCAAATGCATTCATAATATGGTGGAAATGATACTAATATAAGTTTTAGACTATGGTCCCACATTATCTATGTTGTGGCGGGGATGAAAGCTCTGGGCGAGGATGGGGAATTGGAGATCCTTTGGGAGCGAGAGGTTGGAGATTACATTTGTTATTATTCTAATATGTTTAATAGGTTAGGATGGAGGCTGAGGCGGGGCGGGGCTACATTTGTTGGCTGCACTCGAGGGAAGAATCGAGGTGATCCACTTGGAAAGATGTATGGAGTTGGTGTGTTGGGGAGGGGAGGGGGAGGGAAAAGTAAGGGCAAAAGACTGGGAAATATCTTCAAGCCTAAGTTTGACAAATTATGCATCGCCTGTACCTTATTCTTCTTACTTTGGTCTACACCTGACCATACTACATGTGTGTGGACGTTGACTAAGAGAAAACTTGAGGCCCTGTATGGGGAGGCTTCTGATGGTTAGGTGGGTCTCCTGGAATGTCAAGGGGTTGCGCTCCCCTGCAAAGCGCATGATGGTTTTACGCCATCTTAAAAAACTACGTATAGATATTGCTTTGCTTCAGGAGACTCACCTGACCTCGGAGGACTTCTTCCGACTTAAAAAGCTGTGGGTGGGGGAGGTCTTCGGGTCTAGTGCGGTGGAGAAGAAGGCGGGAGTCCTGGTTTTGATTCACAGGTCATTGGCTCACTCAATTATCTCTACCTCAAGTGATGATGAGGGTAGACTGTTTCAAATGACGATCCAAATACAAAATTATATCTTTAATATTTATAATGTATATGCCCCTAATGCAAATCAGAGGCCTTTCTTCCAACAACTACAGAACAATTTGCTTCAGGATACAGGGGTTAATAAAATAATGGGAGGTGACTTCAATACGGTAATGAGAGTGGAAGAGGATAGACGTTCCTCAACACATCCACGAGGGGGAAGTCAGGACGGAGGGGGCCCGTGGGTAGAGAGCACCTTAGAATCCTTGACTAGAATGGTGGGCCTGTCGGACACGTGGAGACTAGCTAACCCTTTAGGTAGAGAATTTACCCACTTCTCACATCCCCTATGTTTTTTGGGTCACCTAAGATATTACAAAGAATGATAGACATTAAAATTGAAGATATGGTGATCTCGGATCATAGTCCACTGGTCTTAGAGATTAAAGACAATTATGAAAAAGGATCCGACTATTTATGGAGGTTTCCTGACACATTCACCAAAGAGGAAAACTTCACCAAACTACTTGGGGAGTGGTGGACGCACTATACTATAGATAATATGGACCATAGATCTGATCCGGGTTTGTTCTGGGAGACGGCAAAAGCAGTCATGAGAGGACATATTATGGCATACAGCATGGGGATCAAAAGAAGGGCTAAAGAAAAATTTGTGGAAACTAGTTTGAAAGTAAGAAATGCTTATTTACAGTACAAGAATACAATGGAGATTCCTGACAAAGAGACATGGCTGCAGGCCAAGAAAGAATTTGATGTGTGGGCAGGAAAACGGGAGAATATATACACAGATATAAACAGATTAGAGTTGGAACTACATAAATTTGGAGATAAAGCAGGACGATTGCTGGCAAGATTAGCCCGAGGTAGACACACCTCTTCCCCTATTCAATCGATAAAAGATAGACAGGGCAATACCTGGAATGATCCTAAGAATATTGTGAAAACTTTGGGCAGGTTTTATGCTTCTCTATACAAGGAGAATACTACTAATGACCCAGAAAAGCCTTCCTGGCTAAGCAAAATCAAATTGCCATCTATCTCCCAAGACGACATCCAAATTTTAAACAACCCGGTTACGACTGGAGAAATTGAAGTGGCTATAAAAAATTTAAACCCAAGTAAGGCTATGAGAGAACAGATCTCCCCGGTTCTCTGTGATTTATATAATGAGATATTACGGGGATCGCCTATACCAGAAAGAATGAATTTGGCTTACATTAAATTGATCCCTAAATCAGGTAAGATACCCACCGACCCGGCAAGTTACAGACCGATCTCTTTAATAAATCAGGATCTGAAACTTCTATCTAAAATACTGGCTGATAGATTGGCAATGGTTTTACCCAAAATAATATCTACACACCAGGCAGGATTCATCAAGGGACGATCAACGACTACAAACATTCGAAAAGCGATGCTTTTGATGGATATTATGGGGAAGAAAGTGAAACTAGAGTGAGGAAACCCAGCCATGATCACCTTGGACGCTGAAAAAGCATTTGATAATGTCAGGTGGTCATGGCTGGGCAAAGTTTTAGATACTATAGGACTCACAGGTCCTTTTCGGCACGCACTATATACATGCTCTCTATAGTAATCCTAGGGCTTGTGTGAGTATACCGGGCTTCCTGTCTGACTCCTTTACCCTCCAGAAAGGAACGAGACAAGGCTGCCCACTGTCCCCCCTTCTCTTTAATTTAGCCATAGAGCCTCTGGCACTATATTTGGAGGAGTGTAATTTCTACGCAGGCTTTAAAGTAGGAGCCAAAGAGATTAAACTCTCATTGTTCGCGGATGATGTCATCCTATATGTTCAAAATCCAGAAAGAGACCTTCCAAATATCCTGACAGATATAGAGACGATAGGCAAACATACTGGATTCCTCCTAAATAAAAGTAAATGCGAAATTCTTTTTATAAATCCTGGGGAATGGGTCACAGGGAAAAAAACATCTTTGTGGCCTGCCAATAATGAAAGATAGTATTAAATATTTGGGAATACATTTGGCCAGATCACCTGGATTGACATATAAACTTAATTTTTTACCGCTCATTCAGCAGATAGAACAAGAACTGTCAAAATGGGTGGGATTGCCACTCTCTCTGATGGGACGCTGCCATTTACTAAAAATGGTTAGCTTCGAAAGATTACTTTATCCCCTTCAAACTATCCCCATGCTGTTGAGACATATTGACATAAAGAGACTTAATAAAGCTTTTTCTAAGTTTTTTGTGGGGAGGAAGGAGACCCCGTTTAGCCTATACAGCCTTGATCCAGTCCAAACAGGAGGGAGGACTTCAGCTTCCAGATATTCGGGGATACAATTTAGCATGTATCTTACGTAATGTCCTTGATTGGATCAGAGGCACTAATAGATTTTCAGATGTAACTTTGGAGGGGGAATGGGCCAGACCCTGGGATCTAGCAGCCCTATTACACTCGCCGATGACTTGTTTGCCCCCCACTTTGAAAAATACGGTGATATATAAAGATACTATAATGACGTGGAAGGAGGTTAGGAAAACACTCAAATTAGCATGGAGGGTCTCGAAATTACTTAACCCCTGGGATTGTCCGGCTTTTCCTTTAGGGTGTGAAAACTCTTTATTTAAAACATGTAGAGATAAGGGAATTAATACGTTGGGAGATCTCATAAATCTAGAAGAAAAAAGGTGGATGACTGAGAAGGAGGTCTTGACTACATATAATTTACCCCAATTCCACGCTATACAGTATCGTCAATTGATATATCATCTCCTATCACATTTGCGGGACATCTCTGGAGAAATTGAGAATTCTTTGTGGTCTGAACTGATATCTATAAATGAAGATGATGTATCTATTACTTCATTATACGTCAAATTAAAACAGGTTCTGAGACCACAAAGAAGGAGAGGATTTTTTAACAAATGGCGTAAACATTTTAAAGACCCGGAACTTCCTCAGAAGATCCTTGAGGGGTGGGGCATGGTAAGACAACATGTTATTAATGAGAGATGGAAAGATTCACAATTTAGGATCATGCACGGAACCATTCAGGGCTTCAACATACCTCCCTCTCAGGCCAATCAAGAGAGATGGGTCCATTGCCCAAAGTGTAAGACACCCATGACGGACCTGGAGCACGGTCTGTGGTCCTGCTCTGAGTCTCAGAAATATTGGAGAGCAGTGGATACGTGGGTTAGAGAGATTTGTGGAGATACAGGAGATTTAGATCTGGTACGCTGGCTTTTTCATTATCACCCACTTTCTAATGCTAGAAGACAACCCCATATATTATGGCACTACATTGCGCTGGTAGCAAAGAGACTTTTACTTCAACACTGGCTCAATGATAGACCCCCCGACTTGTCTCAAGTGAAAATGACGTTACGCCACACACTGACACTCGAATCTATAAACACGCTCCGTAATCCAAGCAAATTAGCCAAAAAAATTTTCTTCAAGTGGAGACGCTTTATTGAAAAAGAACTCACAGATGTGGAAATAAAAAATTTCATGTTACCCTTCCGATCATCAACATGGTATGCATTGGAAGAGTTAGAAGATACATTGGGTAGGCTGAGGTGTTAGGTATAGGAGATGCAATAATTCTTGGTACCCTGATATTAGTAACTTAAATATTTTCTTTATTCATAATGATATCTGTTAATATTTGTGGATAATTCTTGGGGATGGGGAGGGAGGGATATAGGAAAACATAATGTAAAAGATGATCGTTTGTACTTATACTTTAATGTTTTATACAGTTCTCTTGTATGGTATATTTTTCTGAATTCTGTTCAAGTGTTTATATGACCAAAACCCAATAAAAATGATGGTTCAAAAAAAAGGAATGCTTGGCCATAACGTGGGCAGTGGACACCCTACGCTACTATTTATTGGGACTGAAGTTTAGATTAGTGTCTGACCATGCTCCACTCAGATGGTTGAGGGAAACAAAGGGGAAAAATGCCAGGGTCACCCGCTGGTTTCTAGCCCTGCAAGACTTAGGTGGCAAGGGGTCGCATAATTGATGGCAGGCATGTGTCACAGAGATGCCTGTTATCTGTGACATAAGCCGGACTATTTTTCTCTAGTGCACGTTTGCACTGGGAGTTTTACTTAGTGCATGCAAGGGTCTGGCTTATGGGTACTGTGAGAGACGGGCAGGACCAGTCCCCACATACCTCACCGCTGGGTGTGGTTACAGGCTATTAACTGGAGCCTGGTGTGAAGCACATGTCTGTGTGTTAGGAGAGGCTGAAGGTAGCCTCCTGTGAGTGAAGACTCCAGGCCAAACTAGATGCTGGTCACTGACCAACCTGTGTGAACATAGGTCGGCGACACCTGAGAAGGGGCACTTTAAAACTATTGTTTTTCGTTTGTTTTGGTCTGCACTTAAAAGCTGCTAGTTTTGCATTTTTTCTGTTATCGGTTTATCGAGTAAATAAACTGTTTTGGACTATAACTTTGTGAAGACGCTGCCTCTTGTTGTTCTCCTGACGCCCGCAAGCGAGTCGCCCTATCACAAAATATATATAAATATACATATACGTCCATGTATATAAATATATACAGTAAAGACCAAAAGTTTGGACACACCTTCTCATTCAAAGAGTTTTCTTTATTTTCAGGACTGAAAATTGTAGATTCACACTGAAGGCATCAAAACTATGGATTAAGACATGTGGAATTATATACTTAACAAAAAAAGTGTGAAACAACTGAAAATATGTCTTATATTCTAGGTTCTTCAAAGTAGCCACCTTTTGCTGATTACTACTTTGCACACTCTTGGTATTTTCGTGATGAGCTTCAAGAGGTAGTCACCGGAAATTGTTTTCACTTCACAGGTGTGCCCTGTCAGGTTTAATAAGTGGGATTTCTTGCTTTATAAATGGGGTTGGAACAATCAGTTGTGTTGTGCAGACGTCTGGTGGATACACAGCTAATAGTCCTACTGAATAGACTGTTAGAATTTGTATTTTGGCAAGAATTTGTGTTATGGCAAGAAAAAAGCAGCTAAGTAAAGAAAAACGAATGGCCATCATTGCTTTAAAAAAATGAAGGTCAGTCAGTCCGAAAAATTGGAAAAACTTTGAAAGTGTCCCCAAGTGTAGTTGCAAAAACCGTAAAGCGCTACAAAGAAACTGGCTCACATGAGGACCGCCCCAGGAAAGGAAGACCAAGAGTCACCTCTGCTGTGGAGGATAAGTTCATCCGAATCACCAGCCTCAGAAATCGCAGGTTAACAGCAGCTCAGATTAGAGACCAAATCAATGCCACACAGAGTTCAAGCAGCAGACACATCTCTACATACAACAACTGTTAAGAGGAGACTTTGTGCAGCAGGCCTTCATGATAGAATAGCTGCTAGGAAACCACTGCTAAGGACAGGCAACAAGCAGAAGAGACTTGTTTGGCCTAAAGAACACAAGGAATGGATATTAGACCAGTGGAAATCTGTGCCTTGGTCTGATGAGTCCAAATTTGAGAACTTTGGTTCCAACAACCGTGTCTTTGTGCGACGCAGAAAAGGTGAATGGATGGACTCTACATGCCTGGTTCCCACCGTGAAGCATGGAGGAGGTGTGATGGTGTGGGGGTGCTTTGCTGGTGACACTGTTGGGGATTTATTCAAAATTGAAGGCATACTGAACCAGCATGGCTACCACAGTGTCACACTTCCGGGGAAAGGCACCCTAGAGTGGACCCACTGGGCCGTGGTACCGAACTCCCCTGGGTGAGCTGATCCTAGTTTACTCAACCCCTATACAGGGATTGTCAGGGGCAAGTCCAGGGGGTCTAAATACCACAGCTGCTAGCACCAGGGGGGCGGCTCGTAAGGTTAGCCTATGCTGCAGCACAGCTAAGTATTCCGGGATAACAGGGTACAAAGCTAGGAGAGCAGGAATGGTGCTACCGAGGAAGAAGACAGCTAGGGTTCCAGGAAACAGAGTACAAGGCTGAAATAACAGGAATGGCTCTAACGGAGGAGAGTACAAGGAAGGCCTGACCAACAGTCAGCAAGGCAGAAGCAAATTGACTTAATAATCAGGCACCTCCCATGAGTGGAGGTGGCCTCATATACCAGAGGAAGAGCAGCTATTGGTCAAGGGAAGTGTCAGGTTTGACCGAGCTGGCCCCTAGAGTCACAGGGGAGGAATGCACCTAGTGCGCCGCTGATTGGTCACATGAATGCGACCATTGTAATGTGCTCATGTGTGAACCCGGTGGTCAGCTGACAGGGAGGGAACCTGGCGACGGCTCCGAGACATAGTACGCCTGGACGCTGGATGTCCGGTTGGCAGAGGGGCTTTCATAGTGCATTTTTATGTATATGCAAGTACTATTCTGACATGTATTCCATGTTTTGGGTTTGCGATAGGCGGAACTATGTTACCACAACACCCTGAGGTGACTTCTCATTAAGCAGCTAGGATCTCAGACAACAATTTTGGGTATATAATCTCGTTTATGCATACCATGATGTATTAATATATGTGACCAGATAGCCATCCTATATTTACCATATATGTACAAGCCCTCAAAAATATTGACAATTGTCATGAGGTCTTCTTAATCTCTAGTATATTGCACTGTACAATATTTCTTTTTCTTTTTTCTATAATTTATGCAGTATAACTTATAGACCTGATGAAAGTGACTGCATTAATAGTCCCTCTAATTGTATATTTTTCACCTTAACATGGAGTACGCAGATATTGTATATATCACATGTGAAAGTACTATAACCACTGATTCTTGTTTTTTTATATTTTGTTTACATATTCTGTACCAGTCTATAGAACCCCTGATGAAAACCCGGATTGGGTTGAAACGTCGGGTGTAAGACTTCATTGTTGTTAAAAAGACGATTTACAACTGCATGAGATGTTGAACCTTTATTTTTTCACCAAATAAAAGAACACGGAAAAGAATCTTCTCGTCCATCCTTTTTACCATTTGAGTGCCAGGATGTTATCCATATACATTTCTCCATCTTGGCATACAACCGATTCCTCCTCAGTCGCAGGAGGACCTGCCGCACGTCCCGTCTATGAGAGGACAAATCCAGGGAGAAGATGAGGATATCGTCCAAATATACCACCATATTGACGAACTCCTGAAACACTGCAGGAGCGTTGCATAACCCATACGGCATGACCAAATACTCATAATGGCCGTCCCTGGTGTTGAAAGCTGTCTTCCATTCGTCTCCGGCACGTATGCGAACCAGGTTGTATGCTCCTCTGAGGTCTAATTTCGTGAAGATGCGAGCCCCTTTGAGCCCATCAAAGAGCTCTGGAATCAGTGGCAGGGGGTATTTGTTCTTGACGGTGATAGCATTCAAGCCTCTGTAATCTATGCAGGGTCGAAGGGTGCCCTCCTTCTTTTTCAGAAAGAAAAAAACAGCGCCAGCAGGGGACGTGGATTTTCGAATGAAGCCACTAGCCAAACTGTCCGTGATGTACTCAGACATGGCTTGTGACTCGGCTGGAGACAACGGTAGATTCGACCCTTGGGTGGTGTAGCACCAGGAACCAGATCAATAGGACAATCATACGACCGATGAGGCGGGAGGACCTCTGCCTCTGTTTTGTTGAAGACACCCGCATACTGCCAATAGGCAGTTGGTAAACCAGGAAGAACAGAAGCTGGTTGCGGGGAACTGGGTGGCAGAACAGACTTCAGGCATCTCTCATGGCAGAGAGAGCCCTACCACAGCACGTCCCCTGTGCGCCAGTCCAGGACGGGTTCATGAACCCAAAGCCAGGGAAGCCCGAAGCAGGACATGGGAGAGACTAGGCATGACGTAGAAGGCGATCTTTTTCACGGTGTAGAGCCCCAATCTGCACCTCCACCTCCTCTGTCACTTTGGTGACGATCTCCTGCAGCAGTCTGCCATCCACTGATGCAATCACGTGAGGTGTCACCAGAGGTATTACAGAGATTCCAAGTCGAGTCACAGCCTCTTGCCAAATGAAATTTCCTGCAGCCCCAGAATCCACGTAGGCTAACTCAGAAAAGCATCTCTGCGGACGTATCACCTGCTCGGGCAAGGTGAGGGGTTGAGAGGCATCACTCTCGCCTAGGACAGTCTCTCTTACGCGACCTAGGCGGAGGACTTCTTGTGGTTTTTCAGGACAATACCGGCACCAGACGGATTTCTTCTCCCAGGCGGTTTCACGGGAGCGCTCTTGGAAACGCAAGTCAATGCGGGTTGCTAATGAGATCAAGTCCTCCAGCTCGTCTGGGATATCCTGACCCGCGAGTTAGTTCTTTATCCTGCCGAACAGGCCACGCCAGAAAGCTCCAGTCAGCGCATTGTTATTCCATCTCACCTCGGAGGAGAGGATGCGGAAACGAATGGCGTATTGCCCAACGGTGAGCGTCCCTTGACGGAGGTTGAAGAGTGACTCCGTAGCAGACGCGACCTGACCGGGTTCATCGAAGACCCTCCGGAATGTCTCCAGAAAGGTGAACAAGTGGGAGACCGATGGGTCATCAGCTGCCATAGAGGGTGAACCCATGCCAGAGCCTCGCCCTCCAGGTGGGACACCACAAAGGCCACCTTGGCCCGATCCGTGGAGTACTTCTGTGGCAGTTGTTCAAAGTGTAAGCGACACTGGTTGAGGAAGCCGCGGCACATCCCGGGGTCTCCGCAGTATCTGAGTGGTCTCCCGAGGCAAGGCGGAGGGTTCGGGACACCACCCCGGGAGCGGTCATAGGATACAGCCTGGGCCGAGGCCGTTGATGAAGACTGCATGGAGTCCAGGTGATCGTCCGCGGAGGATATGTATGACAGCCTGCAAGACTGCATGTCTCCTTGTGCTGACAGCTCCTGCAGTAGGCTCACAGGCTGATTGGCGGATGCCGAGTCGGAGGTTTGCAGGTAGGCTAACCGGGTATCCATGGAATGAAAACAAGCCGCTATACGGCTCCGACTCTCCCGAAGATAAGCCAGCTCCTTTTGCTCTGAAAACGAGGTACCAGCGGGGTCCATGGCCTGATTATTCTGTCATGCTTCCGGGGGAAGGCGCCCTAGAGTGGACCCACTGGGCCGTGGTACCGAATTCCCCTGGGTGAGTTGGTCCTAGTTTAACCAACCCCTATACAGGGATTGTCAGGGGCAAGCCCACGGGGTCTAAGTACCACAGCTGTTAGTACCAGGGGGGCGACTCGTAAGGTTAGTCTATGCTACGGCACAGCTAAGGATTCCCGGTAATGGTACAAGGCTAGGAGAGCAGGAATAGTGCTACCGGGGAAGAGCACAGCTAGGGTTCCAGGTAACCGGGTACAAGGCAAGGAGAGCAGGAATGGCTCTACCGGAGGAGAGTGCAAGGAAGGCCTGATCAACACTCAGCAAGGCAGAAGCAAATTTAATAATCAGGCACCTCCCATGAGTGGAGGTGGCCTAATATACCAGAGGAAGAGCAGCTATTGGTCAAGGGGAGGGTCAGGTTGGACCATGCCGGCCCCTAGAGTCACAGGGGAGGAGTGCACCTAGTGCGCCGCTGATTGGTCACATGAATACGACCATTGTAATGGGCTCATGTGTGAGCCCGGTGGTCAGCTGACAGGAAAGGAACACGGCGACGGCTCCGAGACTCAGTATGCCTGGACGCTGGATGTCCGGTCAACAGAGGTGCAGAGGATGCCGACCCGGGAGAGGTGAGCTGGGGAGCGGTGCCAGGGGACCTAACACACAGCATCTTGCAGTGGCATGCTATTCCATCCAGTTTGTGTTTAGTTGGACCATCATTTATTTTTCAACAGGACAATGACCCCAAACACACCTCCAGGCTGTGTAAGGGCTATTTCACCAAGAGGGAGAGTAACGGGGTGCTGCGCCAGATGACCTTGGCTCCTCAGTCACCAGACCTGAACCCAATCGAGATGGTTTGGGGTAAGCTGGACCGCAGAGTGAAGGCAAAAGGGCCATCAAGTGCTAAGCATCTCTGGAAACTCCTTCAAGACTGTTAGAAGACCATTTCCGGTGACTACCTCTTGAAGCTCATCAAGAGAATGCCAAGAGTATTCAAAGCAGTAATCAAAGCAAAAGGTGGCTACTTTGAAGAAACAAGAATATAAGTCATATTTTCAGTTGTTTCACACCTTTTTGTTAAATATATAATTCCACGTGTGTTAATTCATAGTTTTGATGCCTTCAGTGTGAATCTACAATTTTCATTGTCATGAAAATAAACAAAACACTTTGAATGGTCTGTACTGTTATATATATATATATATATATATATATATATATATATATATATATAAAACTAGAAAAAAATTCTCTGCAGCACTCAGCTACTACCAGTGATGTACAAATGCTAACAAGCTGTATATATTTGAGAAAAAAGTTTAAAAACTTTTTTTTTTCACAAAGATCAAAATTCTTGTTTTTTTATTTCTGAAGTTCTTACGGGTGGTCTAGGGTCAAGATGGTGTCCGCCCACTGAGAAGTGGGATGGGGAGGAAAAGGAAGGCAGGAATATCAGCGTTAGGACTCATCAGACACCTGAAGTCACTTTGTCGCAGTTGATGAGCAAACAGACATTGGCCAATGTATGTACTAAGAACTTCAGAAATAAAAAGATAAGAATTTTGAATTTTTTGAAAAAAACTTAAGTTTTTAAACTTTTTTCTCACTTATATACAGCTTGTTAGCATTTGTACATCACTGGTAGTAGCTGAGTGCTGCACAGAACATTTTTCTAGTTGTTTGACCCACCTCTAGATATCTGAGGTCTCACATCCTAATAACAAGACACTTTATATATCATAACACACCAAAAATTTCTATTAACTCTATGTTGCCTGAGTCAACCTATATTCAACATTAAGTCCTTGGGGTTTTAATGTCCCCAAACGGTGGATCCACTCCAATTCACGTTTTTTCAGGAGACGGATCCTATCACCCCCCCTTCTTTGTACTGGGATAAAGTCTATAATTCTAAACCTCAATTGATGTTCATTATGGCCCCGTTCAAAAAAATGTTTAGAGACTGGGAGATCTTTACGTTCTTTTCTTATGGTATGCCTATGATGATTAATTCTTGTTTAAAAAATCCCATGTAGTTTCTCCCACGTACCATAAGGGACATGGGCACTCTAATAGGTATACCACAAATTCCGACGAGCAAGTTAAATAATGCTTAATCTCAAAGACTTCACTAGTTTTAGGGTGTTTAAAAGAGGAGCCATTAATCATAAGTCTGCAATTTATGCAAGAAAGACATGGGTAACACCCTTTTCTTTTGTTTCCCGTCAAATATCTTTGTTTGTCTTTCTTAAGAGAACTTAGATCTGAATGTATTAATTTGTCACCCAAATTACGACTTCTCTTATATGCCAAGAGCGGGGGCAATTTAAAGGCCTCTACTTGTGGTAGACATTTAGTCAACATCCCCCAATGTTTTTTAATAATTTTGGCTATTAGTCCGCTCTCATTACAAAAAGAAGTCACAAAGGGTATACGTATAGATTCTTTATTGTTTGTACTCCTACTTAGAGCACATTCTCTATCTACCAGATCTACTCTCGTTTTTTGTTCTTTAAGTAGTTTCATTGGATATTGCCTCAAGTTAAATCTTGTAATCATTTCGGACAAAGATTCTTCTTGTACTTTAGGATCACTCACTATCCGCTTTACCCTCAACATTTGACTATAAGGGATAGCATCTCGAGTGTTTTTCGGATGATGGCTGTCATAGGTCAAAAGGTCATTCTTATCAGTCTTTTTCCTGAACAGTTCTGTACTCAAAGTATTATCATTGTATCTCACTAAGACATCCAAAAATTGAATTTCATTTTTTGAATAGACAAGGGTAAATTTGATGTTTAATCCAACATATTCAGGTGCTCATGAAATTTTAACAGAGAGTCTTCCGTACCCGTCCATATGAGGAAGACGTCATCTATATACCTCCACCAAACAGCCACCTGTTCAAATAATTCGGCATTATAGATGACGTCTTCCTCAAGGACCCTCATTACAATATTGGCGTAAGCAGGCGTCATATTGGCACCCATTGCCGTACCTCGGCATTGCAAATAAAAATCATCACCAAAAAGAAAATAGTTATTTCTTAGAACCAATTCCAATAGTTGTAATATTAGTTGATTCTCATCTTTCGTATACTTTGTCTCCACCAATTTTCTCTCAACAGCTTTAAGACCTCTCTCATGGTTAATGGACGTGTACAATGATACAACGTCAAACGACGCCAAGTACACCTCACCATAAACTGACAGCTCTTGTACTTTACATATAAAATCCGTGGTATCTTGTATATAAGATTCCACTTCTTTAGCCACAGGATTTAGAATTTTGTCTAGAAAAACTCCTATGTTAGAAAGAATAGAATTAGACCCAGAGACTATCGGACAACCAGGAGGATCTACAAGAGACTTGTGAATTTTAGTTTAGATATATAAAACAGGAGTAGTTGGAGCATCAATTACCAAAAATTCAAACAGATCTTGTGTTATAATTTTTTTATCTAAAGCTACTTGCAGGACCTTGGTTATACTTCTAGCTATATCAAATTTAGGGTCCTTCACAAGTCTCTTGTAGACCTCCTGGTCTCCTAATTGTCGCATAATTTCTTCTATGTATTTGGACCTATCCATAATGACAACTGCGCCACCTTTGTCCCCCTTCTTAATTACTATTGTGTCATCATGCATAAGATCCTTCAAGGCCTCTGCCTCTTCCCGCTTTAAATTTGGTCTAGTATATATTCTATTATTTTTATTATCTTTTTTAAGCTTTCCACATCTTTATTCACTGCTTCTACATATGCCTCAATTGCTGGAGATACTGTTGGTGGAACAAAGTTACTTTTTCTTTTAAGTCTATTTGTCACTGCAAAAAAATCAGTATTTTCAATGCTTTTCGGTACCACTTCTCTGGAACTGAACCATTCCTTTCATTTTAAGATTCTATAAAATTGTTGTAAATCCAGAGAAAGCTGAAAAAAAATCAGCGAATGAATTAGGACTAAAGCTTATCCCCCTATTCAATAAAGAAATATGACTCTCGTTTAACACCATTTTTGAAATATTCACCACCAAATTACCTTCTAATTTTTCGGAGGTTTTTGGAGTTCTTTCCTTTCCCCTTCTTGTCTTTTTTGTTTCCGGTTATGTCTCCTTCCTCCTCTCCTTTTTCTTCTGGTTTCTTTGGATCTCAACTCAAAACCATTAGTTTTAATACCACAATACAATATACATTTACAGTTATTATTACTAAAAGTACAACCTTTATTTTTCCATTTTCCTGCGCCATTTCTTTGCCAGTTATAAATGTTACCACTAGCATAGTCCTCAGAATCTCTTAACCATTTCCTTCTTTTTCCTTCCTCGAGGTCAATACGCAATTTCGCTACCCTTGTTGTTATAGGCTCTTTAAAGGTGACCAGTTCATCCTCTTTCAATAAACTCTGCAACGTAGTGTCTACTATAGAGAAGTCCAGCTGGAATTTCTTTAGTTCATGCTGTATAAACTCTATATTCAGTAATATTATATCCAGTCCATATTTATTCGAAATTTTACAAAATTTCGTACAGTAGAACGGATCCCCTGCCATCAAATTCGGTCTAATATTTGAACGTAATCCCCTGGGTATAATACGGGCTTTATAATACTCTGACAATGTTGATAGATGTAATTGTAAGGTCAAAATTTTCTTTGACATGTTCTCATATTTAAACTTCAAATCCGCAACAGATGGTGCACTTAAAAAAGTGGTCTCAAGATCCAGTCCCTTTAAGATGCGATCCTCATCATCTGAGGTATAGCTGAAAGTACCAGGTTCAAATAACGTTTCCATAATCCACTTCAATATGATCTTATCAAAAATTACAATATATGTGCAAACATTTTCAAGGTTATAAATATGAAATAGCAAAAAGTGGAACAGCACTATCACTTTAGAATTCGGGTGCAAGCCAGTCCTACCATCACCAAGGTATGATAGATAAAATAAAAAAAATGGACAGCAGCACATCCTTTTCAAACACTTATGTGGATTTATTCCTGGACTGCGACGTTTCGGCTATGTCAGCCTTCCTCAAGCAGTACAGCCTTAGTGAAATAGTGCACATATATAAGGCCCACACAGGGGCAATTACAATCAATAGTGGTTACATAATTTGGATAAAAACTGTCAATATACAGTAATTAATAGTGAAGAAAAGTACCCTTTATACAGTATACTCCTGGTCGTCCGATAGTCTCTGGGTCTAATTCTATTCTTTCTAACATAGGAGTTTTTTTTAGACAAAATTCTAAATCCTGTGACTGGATCTTGAGACCACTTTTTTAAGTGCACCATCTGTTGCGGATTTGAAGTTTAAATATGAGAAAATTTTGACCTTACAATTACATCTATCAATATTGTCAGAGTATTATAAAGCCCGTATTATACCCAGGGGATTACGTTCAAATATTAGACCGAATTTGATGGCAGGGGATCCGTTCTACTGTACGAAAATTTTGTAAAATTTCGAATAAATATGGACTGGATATAATATTACTGAATATAGAGTTTATACAGCATGAACTAAAGAAATTCCAGCTGGACTTCTCTATAGTTGACACTACGTTGCAGAGTTTATTGAAAGAGGATGAACTGGACACCTTTAAAGAGTCTATAACAACAAGGGTAGTGAAATTGCGTATTGACCTCGAGGAATGAAAAAGAAGGAAATGGTTAAGAGATTCTGAGGACTATGCTAGTGGTAACATTTATAACTGGCAAAGAGATGGCGCAGGAAAATGGAAAAATAAAGGTTGTACTTATAGTAATAATAACTGTAAATGTATATTGTGTTGTGGTATTAAAACTAATGGTTTTGAGTTTAGATCCAAAGAAACCAGAAGAAAAAGGAGAGGAGGAAGGAGACATAACCGGAAACAAAAAAGACAAGAAGGGGAAGGGAAAGAACTCCAAAAAAACTCCGAAAAATTAGAAGGTAATTTGGTGGTGAATCTTTCAAAAAAGGTATTAAACGAGAGTCATATTTCTTTATTGAATAGGGGGATAAGCTTTAGTCCTAATTCATTCGCTGATTTTTTTCAGCTTTCTCTGGATTTACAACAATTTTATAGAATCTTAAAATGAAAGGAATGGTTCAGTTCCAGAGAAGTGGTACCGAAAAGCATTGAAAATACTGATTTTTTTGCAGTGACAAATAGACTTAAAAGGAAAAGTAACTTTGTTCCACCAACAGTATCTCCAGCAATTGAGGCATATGTAGAAGCAGTGAATAAAGATGTGGAAAGCTTAAGAAAAGATAATAAAAATAATAGAATATATACTAGACCAAATTTAAAGCGGGAAGAGGCAGAGGCCTTGAAGGATCTTATGCATGATGACACAATAGTAATTAAGAAGGCCGACAAAGGTGGCGCAGTTGTCATTATGGATAGTTCCAAATACATAGAAGAAATTAGGCGACAATTAGGAGACCAGGAGGTCTACAAGAGACTTGTGAAGGACCCTAAATTTGATATAGCTAGAAGTATAACCAAGGTCCTGCAAGTAGCTTTAGATAAAAAAATTATAACACAAGATCTGTTTGAATTTTTGGTAATTGATGCTCCAACTACTCCTGTTTTATATATCTTAACTAAAATTCACAAGTCTCTTGTAGATCCTCCTGGTTGTCCGATAGTCTCTGGGTCTAATTCTATTCTTTCTAACATAGGAGTTTTTCTAAACAAAATTCTAAATCCTGTGGCTAAAGAAGTGGAATCTTATATACAAGATACCACGGATTTTATATGTAAAGTACAAGAGCTGTCAGTTTATGGTGAGGTGTACTTGGCGTCGTTTGATGTTGTATCATTGTACACGTCCATTAACCATGAGAGAGGTCTTAAAGCTGTTGAGAGAAAATTGGTTGAGACAAAGTATACAAAAGATGAGAATCAACTAATATTACAACTATTGGAATTGGTTCTAAGAAATAACTATTTTCTTTTTGGTGATGATTTTTATTTGCAATGCCGAGGTACGGCAATGGGTGCCAATATGGCGCCTGCTTACGCCAATATTGTAATGAGGGTCCTTGAGGAAGACGTCATCTATAATGCCGAATTATTTGAACAGGTGGCTGTTTGGTGGAGGTATATAGATGACGTCTTCCTCATATGGACGGGTACGGAAGACTCTCTGTTAAAATTTCATGAGCACCTGAATATGTTGGATGAAACCATCAAATTTATCCTTGTCTATTCAAAAAATGAAATTCAATTTTTGGATGTCTTAGGGCCCTTTCACATCAGCGTTTTTCGTAATTCGCGGCAGATGCGGTGAAAAAACCGCATCTGCCGCGTTTGCCGCATAACGGTTCCACTTGCGGCACGGTTGCGGTTTTTTCCATAGGAAGTATAGGGGGACTTGCGGCAGATGCGGCAAGTGCGGTTTTGCACTTGCGGCAGGTGCGGCAGCGAAAAAAACCGCGGCTGACCGCGGTTTTTTTCGCTGCCGCACCTGCCGCAAGTGCAAAACCGCACTTGCCGCATCTGCCGCAAGTCCCCCTATACTTCCTATGGAAAAAACCGCAACCGTGCCGCAAGTGGAACCGTTATGCGGCAAACGCGGCAGATGCGGTTTTTTCACCGCATCTGCCGCGAATTACGAAAAACGCTGATGTGAAAGCACCCTTAGTGAGATACAATGATAATACTTTGAGTACAGAACTGTTCAGGAAAAAGACTGATAAGAATGACCTTTTGACCTATGATAGCCATCATCCGAAAAACACTCGAGATGCTATCCCTTATAGTCAAATGTTGAGGGTAAAGCGGATAGTGAGTGATCCTAAAGTACAGGAAGAATCTTTGTCCGAAATGATTACAAGATTTAACTTGAGGCAATATCCAATGAAACTACTTAAAGAACAAAAAACGAGAGTAGATCTGGAAGAAAGAGAATGTGCTCTAAGTAGGAGTACAAACAATAAAGAATCTATACGTATACCCTTTGTGACTTCTTTTTGTAATGAGAGCGGACTAATAGCCAAAATTATTAAAAAACATTGGTGGATGTTGACTAAATGTCTACCACAAGTAGAGGCCTTTAAATTGCCCCCGCTCTTGGCATATAAGAGAAGTCGTAATTTGGGTGACAAATTAATACATTCAGATCTAGGTTCTCTTAAGAAAGACAAACAAAGATATTTGACGGGAAACAAAAGAAAAGGGTGTTACCCATGTCTTTCTTGCATAAATTGCAGACTTATGATTAAGGGCTCCTCTTTTAAACACCCTAAAACTAGTGAAGTCTTTGAGATTAAGCATTATTTAACTTGCTCGTCGGAATTTGTGGTATACCTATTAGAGTGCCCATGTCCCTTATGGTACGTGGGAGAAACTACATGGGATTTTAAAACAAGAATTAATCACCATAGGCATACCATAAGAAAAGAACGTAAAGATCTCCCAGTCTCTAAACATTTTTTGAACGGGGCCATAATGAACATCAATTGAGGTTTAGAAATATAGACTTTATCCCAGTACAAAGAAGGGGGGGTGATAGGATCCGTCTCCTGAAAAAACGTGAATTGGAGTGGATCCACCGTTTGGGGACATTAAAACCCCAAGGACTTAATGTTGAATATAGGTTGACTCAGGCAACATAGATTTAATAGAAATTTTTGGTGTGTTATGATATATAAAGTGTCTTGTTATTAGGATGTGAGACCTCAGATATCTAGAGGTGTAATACAGTCTGATTAATAAGTAGAGGTTTCTATTTTAATATAAATTTGTATTTATTAAATTGTTGATTTGGTTGATTGAATTTAATTTTTCTTTTGTTTCCTATTTTTGAAGATTTGACGATGGTTTGCATCCTTTTAGGGCTATGTGATATAGACTCTGCCATGCCTATCGATATGTACTGACAAGTGGCCATTATATTACATTACTTTCTGAAAATAAAGAGCACATTTAATTACCAACATACTGTGTGGTCTAAATGAATAGGGTGAGGAGTACTAAACTAGAGTGTATATTACAATCTTGCCTTGATTGGAGAAATGCCCCGTAGATTCCGACCTGGATGAGGGGTATATATGAAGACAATATACACTGCGTTTATCATGAATAATAAGATTCAAGTGCCCCGTGGACCCCTGTTATTATATATTAAATAGATAGACCGCATCTAAGTATAACTTTGAATAAAGAAAGTGCTCTGTTATTCATATGTATTGAAAATCTTGTTGTTGACAGCGTTACTATGGTGAGAAAATGGCTGCCGAGATTCTCGCATCTTGCACCGCGCACGCGCGGGAGTTCGTGCAAGCTGGGAGCACGGGATTCCCGTTAGCGAGGTATCGCGCATGCGCGAGAAGTGAACCACAGCGCAACTGGGCATGCGCGAGCGTTCCACATGGAGCTGCATTATGTACATCGAGATGGTATGTGTGAGCTGTATACAGGCTACAATTTGAGTGCAATCATCGCGATCTTGCATACATGTGTGGGAAATGAATAGATAAGTACCAATTATGGGAATATGACATATTTTAACTTTCTAATAAGAATTTTTAAGTATGATTTCACTTGAGCACTATTTAAAAGCACTTTACTGTATAAAGGGTACTTTTCTTCACTATTAATTACTGTATATTGACAGTTTTTATCCAAATTATGTAACCACTATTGATTGTAATTGCCCCTGTGTGGGCCTTATATATGTGCACTATTTCACTAAGGCTGTACTGCTTGAGGAAGGCTGACATAGCCGAAACGTCGCAGTCCAGGAATAAATCCACATAAGTGTTTGAAAAGGATGTGCTGCTGTCCATTTTTTTGATTTTATCTATCATACCTTGGTGACGGTAGGACTGGCTTGCACCCGAATTCTAAAGTGATAGTGCTGTTCCACTTTTTGCTATTACTAAGCCCGAGATTCATAATGTCACGTCAATGTTAGACCCGGCTATTATGAATCTCTATTAAATAGTAAAGAAGACACAACACCGAGAAAAATGTTTTTATTACAACAAAAAACACAAACCCATATTTAGACTCTATCTTTATTACTCCCACATACCCATCCAGGTTCCTGCGGATCACACTGAGCTCTTCAGGCACTC
>JARQOC010000005.1:301258470-301281352 GCA_033576535.1 Allobates femoralis | reverse complement strand
TAGCATTCGCATTATTTCGTCAGACGTAAATCTGTAAATATGAAAAAATGAAAAATAATTTTCCGCAATACTACATAATACTACATTATTGGCTTTTCACAAAATGATGCTAACCTGCAAACACGTTTTCTTGGATTATGGCAGAAACTAGATCCAGCATCATTATCACTCATGATGACTTGGTAGATGAATTTTGGCTTCGTAATTTAGTTCAGTAACACGTGGCAAGTAGAATGAAACTCGATTCTAAAGTGCAGATAAAAAAGTAAATTATTTCTAGTGATAATTATTTATAAATGTCATTTATATATTATGTAAACCGTATACGGTTTCAGAATCTTCATTCCATCGTCGACTTTTTTCGACCAATAGGAAAATTGTAACAGAGCCACCATCTTTATTTTGTGCTGAATATAAGTAAAACATCGTAAAACAATATGTAGATACTAATTATTATCCATTTTTCGTATAAAAATCATACCTATAGTGATAAGTTTCATACAAAATATATGTAAGCCAAGTCCAGGCTCAAAGACAATTTCTGACTGTTCTGTCCCCACATAAGGCAAATGAAGGTATAACTGGATGTTAGATGCTGTGAGACTTTCCTACCTACGTATCCAAGAAATTGAAGACTTCACAAGCCTAGAAATGTGTGTGCTCACAGCAATGAGATGAAGCAGGAAGAGAAGTAGAAGCCACTCCCAGTTTGAGTCAACTTAATTGACTGCAACATAAGTGAGCAGTAACAACACTGGCCAATAGATATCAGCATAACATTTGTAGCTGAATGAACTTTAGTTTCTGAAACCAAGTAAAGGAGAAAGTCTTCCCACAGTGGAGGTATATATGAAGGTACAATTGTACCTCTGCAGCCTGTTAACGTTGTAAAATTATGCAGCCTGACGACGGTTAACATATATGCTTACTTTAAAATTGGGACTGGTGACTTGATCCTCATAAAGGTGCAGTGACCACATTTTTTCTGTATACAGCATTACTCCCTATGATCGATAATAACATTGACATTTATATATATATATATACATCTTCTGCCTCCTCCATTTATGCCACACCAGCAAGGACGATCAGTATTGAGATACATACCGGATCATTATTAATTTTGAGTACGGGTCCTGATGTAGAAGCGGCTACTGAGTCGCGAAACGGTTACCGTCGTCCACCGTCCACGCACCTCCCTCCCCTACCGTATAAAGTCCTAGATGTACACTTGGAGATTCAAATAAATTAGAAGATTTCGAATGGTGAGTGCCACTGTCTCTTTTCTATATTGAAGATATATATATATATACATATACATATATGCCGTTAAGGGGGGGTTTGATGTGAGCTCCGACACGGCGCTCGCATCAAACACACGACATCTCAGCTGATCTCATCAACTGAGATGTCAGGATAACCTCACCGATCGGATCCGGGATCCGATCGGCGCTGTTAACCCCTTGGATCCCACTGTCAATCACCGACAGCGGGATCCAAGGCGGCCGCAGTGGGGAACGCGCTGTTCCCCGCCTGCTCTGGAGCTCTCGCGATGTTATCGCGGGATCTCCGATGCCAACGTGACAGCCTGGGGTCCTGGCTAGACCCCTGATGCTGTCAGAGAGCACTTCCGGGTTGTGGTTGGGAGGCGCTGCCCACCACAGCCCGTCTGCAATTCTGGGAGATACTGATGAGCTGCAGCTCATCGGTATCTCCTAGAAGCGATCAGCCTGTGCAGCAGGGTGCATCTCTGTGGGGCAGTGTAAAAGTAAGAATTAATAAAAAAAAAATAAAGTTTTTAAAAACCTGTAAGTAAATAAATATATATATATATAGTCTGTGAGTGCTGTGCAGTTTTTTTCTGTTTTGTGTATAACGAATGGAGAATCTGGCTCCATGACTGCAACTTGCACCCTCATCACCCACAGGTGGTCTTAGGTTGAGATGGTGTCCGCCCACTTGAGAGTGGGATAGGGAGGAAAAGGAGGACAGGGATGTCAGCGTTAGGACTCATCAGACCTGGGGTCGCCTTGTCGCGGCTGATGAGCAAACGGACATTGGCCAATGTGCGTACCAAGAACCCCAAGAAAATAAAAAAAAAAAAAAAAAATAAGATTTTGAGTTTTTTGAAAAAAACGTAAGTTTTTAAATTTTTATATATATATATTCAAATCACCCTCTTCTGCTGTCAATCACAATAAAAGTATAAAAAAAAAAAATACACGTTTTGTATCGCCGCGTTTTGAATCACCCGATCTATCATCGTATTAAATCCGTTATTGAGAGCCCTAAACTCCGTAACAGAAAAAATGGCCCAAACGCCAAAATTCCGTTTTTTTGTTCGCCGCAACATTGCTATAAAATGCAATAACAGGCGATCAAAACTGCGGATCCCCCCAAAAATGGTATCATTGGAAACGTTGGCTCAAGACGCAAAAAATAAGCAGTCACGCAGCCCCAGATCCTGAAAAATGAGAACGCTACCCGTCGCAGAACATGGCGCAAAAAGTCCGTTTTTTTTATCCCCCAAATTTCTGATTTTTTATTTTTTTTTCACCACCAAGATACCAGTAAAGATATACATGTTGGGTGTCTATGAACTCGTACCGACCCGAGGCATCACCCGTCACGTCGTTTTTACCATATAGTGAACATGGCGACTAAAATACCCAAAAAACAAACGTGTTATTGCACTTTTTTTTTTTTTTTGCAATTTAACTGCATTTACAATTTTTTTTATTTTGCAATTTCCCTGTACACTCTATGGTAAAATAAATTTTGCATATGAAAGTACAACTCATCCCGCAAAAAACAAGCAGTCATATGTCTATATTTACAGAAAAATAAAAGTTATGGCTTTTGGAAGCAGGGGAGCAAAAAGCAAAAATGAAATATTCCAAGGTCATGAAGGGGTTAATGTATTTATCAGTCATTGAAGAGGTTGATGTACACTTCTTATTCTTCCTAGCATTTTCCTCTTACAATTGCCTACGTTTTTTCTTCTTTTCTTCATTTTGCAATCAATAAAAGGCACTTGCCTCTCACCTCATTTGATTCTGGTAGGTAATAACGGTCTTCCTTCATTCATGCGGCAGACCAATGCCCAAAGACCAGAGCACAAGTGCACGAGTAGCCCAAATAAGTACTGTACTTTGATGTAATAAAAGCTGAAATATTTATGATTAAATATTTTTTGTTTTACATTGTTCTCACTTATGGTATACATTTTTGTATTTCAATGTTTGTTAATCTGGAATGAAATGTATGTCCTTTCATTTTACACTACTCTTGTTTTTGTAACATAATTGAATCTTCTTTGTCCAGAAACAGATGCTTTGAGGAAGGCTACTATTGCCGAAACATCAATAATGTGCTGAATTGGAACGGTTTTCTGTTTTTACAGACTGCAAAATAAAATACGGAAAAAACAATACTCATTTTTTTTTCTTTATTGAATGCCAAGGTACTAAAAAGTGTATTGGCACATACCAGTTGTTAGAATCCTTTTAATGCACCAATTGTGCTTATCACTATTAGTATTATCAGTCTATTTATAAATACATTTTTTTTTTTCCGGTGTGAACTGACTATTTAAGATGCAAGATGTTTTATATGGTAAGTAAAAACTATTTAAAGATCTAAAAATTAATTATAATTATTATACTTGATGTTTTGCACATTTTATTTTTCTTACTGGTTAAATGGCTTGATAAATGTAATTGCAACAATGTGATAACTCTACAGTCTTTAGTTAATTTGGAGACATGTTAAAGTAATGGCTTTAAATGAAAGTGATCTCTTTAACCCCTTCACCACCCAACTTGATTTGACCTTACTGACTTGGCAATTTTTTGCTATTCTGACCAGTGTCACTTTGAGGTTATAACTCCAGAACGCTTCATCGGTTCCTAGTGATTATGAGATTGTTTTTTGTGACATATTGGACTTCATGTTATTGGAAAATGTAGGTTGATAATTTTTGTTGATTTGTGAAAAAAAACAAAACAGAAATTTGGCAAAAATTTAGCAATTTTCAAATTTTAAATTTTTTATTCTGTTAAACCAGAAAGTTATGTGATACAAGATGGTGAATAAATAAAATTTCCCAAATATCTACTTTTACATCAGCACGATTTTAAAAACATTTTTTTGTGTTAGGAAATTAGAAATGTTCAAAGCTCATCAGCAATTTCTCATTTTTTCTGCAAAATTTACAAAACCATTTTTTTTAGGGACCACATCACATTTGAATTGACTTTGAGGGCCTACAATCATGACAGAAAATACCAAAAAGTAACACCATTCTAAAAACTTCACCCTCAAGCTGCTCAAAACCACATTAAAGTGAACTTGTCACCTAGATAAACCACCCCGGGCTCTCACTACCTGTCCCTGCACCTTCCTATTACTAGTCTAATTATTCATCTCTCTCCTAAATGTGCACAGTGACAGATTTATAAAACGTTTTTATTACTGACTAGTATGTTAATGAAGTGAGGGCTACCGCTACTAGCACCCCCTGGGTGTCCTCTCTTGGTCCCTTTCGACTCCTCCTGCATCAGGGCATGATATTAAAATTACAATGCGCGCCCCAGCCTGTACAGATATATTGGGAGGTTTCCCGGGTGCAAAGCGACCTCCACCGTCCACAGTGTTTCTCAATATACATACAAATGTCGCAGCACTCCCTTGGTGGTGTATAGCAGTTGTTTATTCCAGCTTGGGTAGGTACAAAATGGCAACGTTTCGGGCCCACACGCCCTTATTCCTGCCCAGGAATGGCAGGAATAAGGGCGTGTGGGCCCGAAACGTTGCCATTTTGTACCTACCCAAGCTGGAATAAACAACTGCTATACACCACCAAGGGAGTGCTGCGACATTTGTATGTATATATTATATATATATATACACACACACACCCACGTCACAGCCAAGGCCTCCCGCTCGACCACGCTGTATTTCTTTTCCGCCTTAGTAAGCTTTCTGCTTAGATAGCCCACTGGGTGGTCCTCGCCGTTCACGGCCTGTAAAAATACTGCGCCGAAGCCAACACCCGAGGCATCCTTTTGAACAATAAATTCCCGTTTAAAGTCCGGTGTAACTAACACCAGTTGGTCACACAGTACCGGTTTCAACCATTGAAAGGCCTCCCCTGCTTCTGCGGTCTACTTTACTGTGACAGATTTCGACCCCTTGGTAAGATATGTGAGTGGGGCTGCGATTGTCGAAAAATGTTTGACGAACCTCCGGTAATAACCAACGATCCCCAAAAAGGCTCAAACCTGTCTTTTAGTGACTGGTTGCAGCCAATTCCGAATGGTGTCCACTTTATTCGTCTGAGGCTTTATAACTCCCCTACCTATGACATATCCCAGATAGCGAGCCTTTTCCAACCCCAATGTATATTTCTTGGGATTGGCAGTCAATTTGGCAGTTCTTAGGGAGCCTAAGACAGCTTGTACTTTGACAAATGAGTTATCATTAAAGACAATGATATCGTCCAAGTATGCATATTGGAGATGGGACTTTAGGACGATATCCATTAGTCGTTGGAAGGTGGCTGGGGCTCCATGCAACCCAAATGGCATATCCCGATACTGGAACAGTTCCTGTGGCGTAACAAAGGCAGTTTTCTCTTTGGCCGAGTCAGTGAGGGGAATCTGCCAATAACCTTTGTTACGTCAATAGTGGATATTTATCTGGCCGAACCCAGTCTCTCTATAAGTTCATCAACTCTTGGGATGGGGTAGGCATTGAATTTAGATATCTCATTTAATTTGCGGAAATAATTACAAAACCGGATAGTCCCATTGGGCTTAGGTACTGGCACGATAGGACTAGCCCACTCAATCCCTGACTCAATAACTCTGAGTGTTAGTGTTTTCTTTACTTCCTGCTCAATTGCTTGTCTCTGAGCCTTGGGAATTCGATATGGTTTCAACCAGACCCGCTTCTGAGGGTCGGTGACAATGTCCTGTTTAGTTAAGTGAGTACGGCCGGGAAATTCTGAGAAAACATCTGGATTTCTCTGTACGAACTCCTTGGTTTCTTGCATTTGGCTCTGCGATAGCGTGTCGGCAATACCCACCTCTGGCACTACTTTCTGGGGGTTAGTTACCTTCCTAGATGTGAATGCCCCTCGAGGCCCACTACCGAGGATAGCCCCTGCCACTACACTCTCTCTGTCTCGCAAGGACTTGAGTAAGTTTATGTGGTAGATTTGTTCTGGCTTTCTCTTGTCTGGTTGGTGTATCCTATAGTTCACTTCCCCTATTCTGTCCAGCACCTTATATGGGCCCTGCTATTTCGCAAGAAATGTATTTTCTACTGTAAGCACCAACACTAAAACCCGGTCTCTGGGTTGAAAGACTTGTGTTTTAGCGCCCGATTGTACACCCTGCTTTAGGCATGTTGGGCACGCTCTAAACATTCTTTCACTATTTGCATAACTGCCGCAATTCTGTCCCGCATAAGTGTTTTGTTCAAGTACACTGTGGTAAGGAGTCACCTCTTGCTCCCAAATCTCCTTGGCAATATCCAACAGGCATCGGGGAGACCGCCCATAAACCAACCCAAAAGGTGAAAAGCCCGTGGAGGATTGAGGTACTGCTCGTATGGCGAAGAAAAGATATGGCAGGAGAGCATCCCAATCCCTCCTTTCCTTATCCACCACCCTTTTCAACATCCCCTTTAGGGTTTTATTAAAGCACTCCACCAATCCGTCAGTCTGAGGGTGGTACACCAAAGTACGCAAGTGGGAGATTTTTAGTAGTTTACATAGGTCCTTGAGTATCCAAGACACGAAGAGGGTCCCCTGATCCGGAATTCTCTCTTTTGGCATGCCTGTGTGAGAAAACATGTTAACAAGCTCCTTTGAAATTGCTTTCGCATTGGCATTCCATAAGGGTACAGCCTCAGGATAACAGGTGGTGTAATCCAGCACCAACAGAATATATTGATGACCCCTGGCAGATTTAACTAATGGACCAACTATATCCATTGCTATCCTCTCGAAAGGCACCTCTATTATCAGCAAGGGCACCAGGGGGCTTCTAAAATGTGACAAAGGTGCAGTCAGCTGGCACGTAGGACACGACTGGCAGTATTGGGTTATGTCTCCCACCAAACCCAGCCAAAATAAACGTTGCAGAATACGGTCTCTTGTCTTTTCTCCATCCAGGTAATATCTCTGGAAAGCTTCATTGGATCCGAGCGATTCTGAGATTTGTTTTTTCGTGACATATTGGGCTTCATGTTAGTATTAAATTTAGGTCAATAATTTTTTGCGTTTATTAGTGAAAAAAAATCAAAAATTTGACAAATTTTGAAAATTTTCAAATTTTTAATTTTTATTCTGCTAAACCAAAGAGTTATGTGCCACAAAATAGTTAATAAATAACATTTCCCACATGTCTACTTTACATCAGCACAATTTTGGAAGAAAAAAAAAAATTTTGTTAGGACGTTATAAGGGTTCAAAGTTCATCAGCAATTATTCATTTTTCCAGCAAAATTTACAAAACCATTTTTTTAGTGACCACATCACATTTGAAGTCCCTTTGAGGGGTGTACATGACAGAAAACACCCAAAAGTGACACCATTCCAAAAACTGCACCCCTCAAGCTGCTCAAAACTATATTCAAGATTCAAGAAGATTATTAACCCTTCAGGTGCTTCACAGGAACTAAAATAAAGTTGAAGGAAAAAATGGACATTTTAATTTTTGTAACAAAAATGTTCTTTTAGCCTCAATTTTTTCATTTTCACATGGGCAACAGGATAAAATGCATCCTAAAATTTGTTGGGCAATTTCTCCTGAGTACACCGATACCTCATATGTGGTCATAAACCACTGTTTGGGCGCATGGCCGGGCTCAGAAGGGAAAGAGCGCAATTTGAATTTTGGAGCCAATTTTCCGTTCAAAAAGTGGAATGTCGCTCCTTCCCTCCTGTGCCCTGCCGTGCGCCCAAACAGTGGTTACCACATATAAGGTATCGGTGTACTCAGGAGAAATTGCCCAACACATTTTGGGATGTATTTTATCCCTTTGCCCATGTGAAACTGAAAAAATGTAGGCAAAAAGAAATTTTTTGTGAAAAAAAGTGTTTTTTTTTCACTTTTATGGATGAATTTGTGAAGCATCTGGGGTTCAAAGTGCTCACTATGCATCTAGATATGTTCCTTTGGGGGTCTAGTTTCCAAAATAGGGTCACTTGTGGGGGAGCTCCAATATGTAGACACACAGGGACCTCCCAAATGCGACATGGTGTCCGCTAACAATTTGAATGGAAAATGAGCTCAAATTGTTAGCAGACACCATGTCGCGTTTGGAGGATCCCTGTGTGTCTCCACATTGGAGCTCGCCCACAAGTGACCTCATTTTGGAAACTAGACCCCCCAAAGGAACATATCTAGATGCATAGCCCCAGATGCTTCAGAAATTCATCCGTAGAAATGAAAAAGCACTTTTTTTTTTCCACAAAAAATTTCTTTTTTCATTATTACGGATCAATTTGTGAAGCATCTGGGGGTTCAAAGTGCTCACTATGCATCTAGATATGTTCCTTTGGGGGTCTAGTTTCCAAAATGGGGTCACTTGTGGGGGAGCTCCAATGTGGAGACACACAGGGACCCTCCAAACGCGACATGGTGTCTGCTAACAATTTGAGCTCATTCTCCATTCAAATTGTTAGCGGACACCATGTCGCGTTTGGAGGGTCCCTGTGTGTCTCCACATTGGAGCTCCCCCACAAGTGACCCCATTTTGAAAACTAGACCCCCCAGGGAACATATCTAGATGGGTGGTGAGCATTTTGAACCCCCATGTGATTCACAAATTAATCTGTAAAAATTAAAGAAAAAATTTGTGGAAGAAAAAGTACTTTTTCATATTTACGGATCAATTTGTGAAATATCTGGGGGTTCAAAGTGCTCACCACCCATCTAGATATGTTCCCTGAAGGGTCTAGTTTCCAAAATGGGGTCACTTGTGGGGGAGCTCCAATGTTTAGGCACATAGGGACTCTCCAAATGCGACATGGTGTCTGCTAACAATTTGAACGGAAAATCAGTTCAAATTCTTAGCGGACACCATGTTGCATTTGGAGAGTCCCTGTGTGCCTAAATATTGGAGCTTCCCCACAAGTCACCCCATTTTGCAAACTAGACCCCCAGGGAACATATCTAGATGGGTAGTCCCAGGTGCTTCACAAATTGATCCGTAAGAATGAAAAAATAAATGTTTGTTAAAAGAAAAAAGTACTTATTCCTTTATTACGGATCACTTTGTGAAGCACCTGGGGGATCAAAGTGCTCACTATGCATCTAGATAATTTCCCTGGAGGGTCTTGTTTCCAAAATGGGGTCACTTGCCTGGGAGCTCCAATGTTTAGGCACACTGGGGCTCTCCATACGCAACATGGTGTCCGCTAACAATTAGAATTATTAGTGGACACCATGTTGCATATAAAGAGCCCCTGTGTACCTAAACATTGGAGCTCCCCCACAAGTGAACCCATTTTGGGAACTAGACCCCCAAGGAATGTATCTAGATGCATAGTAAGCACTTTGAAGCCCCAGGTGCTTCACAAATTGATCCGTAAAAATAAAAAATTACCGTATATACACGTGTATAAGCCGACCCGTGTGTAAGCCGACCCCCCTACTTTTGCCCCCAAAACCTGGGAAAACCTATTGACTCGTGTATAAGCCGAGGGTGGACCCCAGCACAGGTATACAGCCCCCAGCAGTGTGTTATACAGCAGCCTCCCCAGTGGTGTATACAGCAGCAGCCCCAGTGGTGTATACAGCAGCAGCCCCAGTGGTGTATACAGCAGCAGCCCCAGTGGTATATACAGCAGCAGCCCCAGTGGTATATACAGCAGCAGCCCCAGTGGTATATACAGCAGCAGCCCCAGTGGTATATACAGCAGCAGCCCCAGTGGTTAGTATACAGCAGCAGCCCCAGTGGTTAGTATACAGCAGCAGCCCCAGTGGTTAGTATACAGCAGCAGCCCCAGTGGTTAGTATACAGCAGCAGCCCCAGTGGTTAGTATACAGCAGCAGCCCCAGTGGTTAGTATACAGCAGCAGCCCCAGTGGTTAGTATACAGCAGCAGCCCCAGTGGTTAGTATACAGCAGCAGCCCCAGTGGTTAGTATACAGCAGCAGCCCCAGTGGTTAGTATACAGCAGCAGCCCCAGTGGTTAGTATACAGCAGCAGCCCCAGTGGTTAGTATACAGCAGCAGCCCCAGTGGTTAGTATACAGCAGCAGCCCCAGTGGTTAGTATACAGCAGCAGCCCCAGTGGTTAGTATACAGCAGCAGCCCCAGTGGTTAGTATACAGCAGCAGCCCCAGTGGTTAGTATACAGCAGCAGCCCCAGTGGTTAGTATACAGCAGCAGCCCCAGTGGTTAGTATACAGCAGCAGCCCCAGTGGTTAGTATACAGCAGCAGCCCCAGTGGTTAGTATACAGCAGCAGCCCCAGTGGTTAGTATACAGCAGCAGCCCCAGTGGTTAGTATACAGCAGCAGCCCCAGTGGTTAGTATACAGCAGCAGCCCCAGTGGTTAGTATACAGCAGCAGCCCCAGTGGTTAGTATACAGCAGCAGCCCCAGTGGTTAGTATACAGCAGCAGCCCCAGTGGTTAGTATACAGCAGCAGCCCCAGTGGTTAGTATACAGCAGCAGCCCCAGTGGTTAGTATACAGCAGCAGCCCCAGTGGTTAGTATACAGCAGCAGCCCCAGTGGTTAGTATACAGCAGCAGCCCCAGTGGTTAGTATACAGCAGCAGCCCCAGTGGTTAGTATACAGCAGCAGCCCCAGTGGTTAGTATACAGCAGCAGCCCCAGTGGTTAGTATACAGCAGCAGCCCCAGTGGTTAGTATACAGCAGCAGCCCCAGTGGTTAGTATACAGCAGCAGCCCCAGTGGTTAGTATACAGCAGCAGCCCCAGTGGTTAGTATACAGCAGCAGCCCCAGTGGTTAGTATACAGCAGCAGCCCCAGTGGTTAGTATACAGCAGCAGCCCCAGTGGTTAGTATACAGCAGCAGCCCCAGTGGTTAGTATACAGCAGCAGCCCCAGTGGTTAGTATACAGCAGCAGCCCCAGTGGTTAGTATACAGCAGCAGCCCCAGTGGTTAGTATACAGCAGCAGCCCCAGTGGTTAGTATACAGCAGCAGCCCCAGTGGTTAGTATACAGCAGCAGCCCCAGTGGTTAGTATACAGCAGCAGCCCCAGTGGTTAGTATACAGCAGCAGCCCCAGTGGTTAGTATACAGCAGCAGCCCCAGTGGTTAGTATACAGCAGCAGCCCCAGTGGTTAGTATACAGCAGCAGCCCCAGTGGTTAGTATACAGCAGCAGCCCCAGTGGTTAGTATACAGCAGCAGCCCCAGTGGTTAGTATACAGCAGCAGCCCCAGTGGTTAGTATACAGCAGCAGCCCCAGTGGTTAGTATACAGCAGCAGCCCCAGTGGTTAGTATACAGCAGCAGCCCCAGTGGTTAGTATACAGCAGCAGCCCCAGTGGTTAGTATACAGCAGCAGCCCCAGTGGTTAGTATACAGCAGCAGCCCCAGTGGTTAGTATACAGCAGCAGCCCATGGTTAGTATACAGCAGCCCTGGTAGTATACAGCAGCCCAGTGGTTAGTATACAGCAGCAGCCCCAGTGGTTAGTATACAGCAGCAGCCCCAGTGGTTAGTATACAGCAGCAGCCCCAGTGGTTAGTATACAGCAGCAGCCCCAGTGGTTAGTATACAGCAGCAGCCCCAGTGGTTAGTATACAGCAGCAGCCCCAGTGGTTAGTATACAGCAGCAGCCCCAGTGGTTAGTATACAGCAGCAGCCCCAGTGGTTATATACAGCAGCAGCCCCAGTGGTTAGTATACAGCAGCAGCCCCAGTGGTTAGTATACAGCAGCAGCCCCAGTGGTTAGTATACAGCAGCAGCCCCAGTGGTTAGTATACAGCAGCAGCCCCAGTGGTTAGTATACAGCAGCAGCCCCAGTGGTTAGTATACAGCAGCAGCCCCAGTGGTTAGTATACAGCAGCAGCCCCAGTGGTTAGTATACAGCAGCAGCCCCAGTGGTTAGTATACAGCAGCCAAAGCACAGCCCAGTCAGCGAGTGTTAGTATACAGCAGCAGCCCCAGTGGTTAGTAAAACAGCAGCAGCCCCAGTGGTTAGTATACAGCAGCAGCCCCAGTGGTTAGTATACAGCAGCAGCCCCAGTGGTTAGTATACAGCAGCAGCCCCAGTGGTTAGTATATACAGCCCCAGTGGTAGTATACAGCAGCCCAGTGGTAGTATACAGCAGCCCCAGTGGTAGTATACAGCAGCCCCAGTGGTAGTATACAGCAGCCCCAGTGGTATGGCTTATATTGGCAGCCAGCCTACTTACATACACATACCCATACATACACACATATACACACACACACATATATACACATACATACACACACACACATACATACAGCTTCCTACCTTGTCCCCCATTCTGCAGTGCCGCCGGTGTCCTCCGTGCCGACTGCTGTGCTGCCTCCTCGATCCTCTTCTTCTGTGCTGGGATGTCCTCTGTGCCTTGCGGTGTCCTCCGTGCTCCGTTCCCGGTCTGCTGTGCCTTGTGGTTCCCCCTGCTTCGGTTCCATCATCGGTGCTGGGGGCCGCCATCTTCCTTCTTCCCTCCGCCCCTGGCCAGTGATGTCAGAGCAGGCCGCGCTGTGATTGGCTAGCACCCGTGACACGTGATCACGGGTGCTAGCCAATCACAGCGCGGCCTGCTCTGACATCACTGTGACATCACTGGCCGGGGGCGGAGGGAAGAAGGAAGATGGCGGCCCCCAGCACCGATGATGATGTAACCGAAGCAGGGGGAACCACAAGGCACAGCAGACCTGGAGCAGAGCACGGAGGACACCGGAGGCACTGCAGAACGGGGGACAAGGTAAGAAATACTGCGCAGCGCCCCCCCCCCCCCACCATAGGATTACCGTATTGACCCGTGTATAAGCCGAGGGGGGACTTTTCAGCCCAATTTTTGGGCTGAAAAACTCTGCTAATACACGAGTATATACGGTACTTTTTTTTTTTTTCACAAAAAATATTTTTCCTTTTTATGGACTAATTTGTGAAGCACATGTGTGTTCAAAGTGCTCACTATGTATCTAGATACGTTCCTTAGGGGGTCTAGTTTCCAAAATGGGGTCACTTGTGGGGGAGCTCCAATGTTTAGGCACACGGGGAGGGGCTCTCCATACGCGACATGGTTTCCGCTAACAATTGGAGCTAATTTTCCATTGAAATTGTTAGCGGACAACATGTCGCATATGGAGAACCCGTGTGCCACCAGCACAAGGGCAACTGGAAGAGTTGGGGTACAACACCAGAAAATGCCGCCTCTAATGAATGCGCTATTTTCTTGGATGGCTGTGGGTTGCAATTTGCAGCGTGGGGGACCCACAACATTTGGGTAGCTCCACGCTGAGGATTCCAGTCACCCAGCTGCCAAGTTGTACCTTGCTGGCTACCAAAAATACAGCGAAGGCCTTTTTTTTTTTTTTATTTCTAGAACGAATTCTAGAAAAAAAAAATGGCGTGGGGCGCCGCCATATTTTTGGTCCAGCCAGGTACAACTTGGCAGCTACAGACTGCCAGCAACCCCCAGCTGCCTCGTTGTACCTGGCTGCAACCAAAAATACAGCGAAGCCCATTTTTATTTCTAGAACTAATTCTAGAAAAAAAAAAAATTGCGTGGGTCTCCGCCATATTTTTGGCCCAGCCAGGTACAACTAGGCAGCTGGGGGCTGGAATCCTCAGCATGGAAAGGCCCAAGCGTTCTGGGCCCCCATGCTGCGAATTGCAGCCCGCAGCCGCCCCAGAAAATGGCGCATTCATTGAAGCGCCACTTTCTGGCGCTGTACCCATGCTCTTCCAGTTGCCCTGGTGCCGGTGGCAAACTGGGTAATAAAGGGGTTAATGCCAGCTTTTTATTGGCAGCTGGCACTAAGCCCGAGATTCATAATATTGGGCCAATGTTAGACCCGCCATTAGGAATCTCTGGTAAGTAGTCAATAAATACACACAGAGAAAATATTTTTATTTGGAAAAAAAAACACAAACAAAATTCAGACTCCATCTTTATTATAAAAAGATCCGGCGTAGTCCATAACGAAGGTCCCACGACGCTCGATCGCCTCCGACGTAGTCCACAACGAAGCTCCCACGACGGTCGATCGCCTCTGCTCAATCCAGAGACTACAGCAAGGGATCAAGTGTCCTCTTCCTACAGTCTCTGGGGTCACAGATATGGTGCACTGTATGACAATGATCTGTCATACAGTGCACCATGACTATGATCCCAGAGACTACAACAATAGGACACTTGATCCCTTGTTGCTCCCATCCATTCACCTATGCACCCATCATCTACGCACACATTCACACATGCACATCCATGCATGCAATCTGACATCCATGCACGCACATCCATGCACGCACATCCATGCACGCACATCCATGCACGCACATCCATGCACGCACATCCATGCACGCACATCCATGCACGCACATCCATGCACGCACATCCATGCACGCACATCCATGCACGCACATCCATGCACGCACATCCATGCACGCACATCCATGCACGCACATCCATGCACGCACATCCATGCACGCACATCCACACACATCTGCGCATGGTGACATCTGCGCATGGTGACATCTGCGCATGGTGACATTCACGTACGCACAACCACATACGCATCCACGCACGCTGACATCCACGCACGCACATCCACATATGCATCCACGCACGCACATCCACGCCCACACATATCCACACACGCACATCCACGCACGTACACCCACACATGCACATCCACGCACGTACACCCACACACGCGCATCCACGCACGCACTTCCACATATGCATCCACACATGTACACATTCACGCACGTACACACGCACACCCACGCACACATCCACGCATGCTGACATCCACGCGCGCACATCCACACACGCACTTCCACATATGCATCCACACATGTACACATTCACGCACACTGACATCCACGCACGCACGCACATCCACATACGCACCCACGCGCATATCCACCCACGCGCATATCCACCCACGCGCATATCCACCCACGCGCATATCCACCCACGCGCATATCCACCCACGCGCATATCCACCCACGCGCATATCCGCGCCCGTTCGCACCCGCGCCCGTTCGCACCCGCGCACGCAGGCACCCGCGCACGCAGGCACCCGTCTATGCACGCACCTCCCATCCATCTATCCATTCATCATGCATCCATTCATCATGCATCAATACATACATACTTACCTCCCTCTCGATCCACCAATGAGGAGGCTGGGAGAGGAGGCGGGGCCCAGCACCGGAGGCAGGGGAGGCGGGGCCCAGCACCGGAGGCAGGGGAGGCGCAGCGGCGGGTGCACCGGCGTGTGCAGCCCGCCGGATGAGGTCAGGGGGGGGAACCAGCACACAGGGCCCGGAGGTGGGGGCTGCCTGGGGGGGCACTATAGCAGGGGATCAAGCACTGTGGCCGGCATATACATAATAATAGAGGGGGGCGGTCGGTTGGGGGGACGGGAGGCCCCTTAAGCATCTGGGAGCGGGAGGGGGGTGAGGAGGGGTGGGCAATTGCTGATCCGCCCCTTCAGATCTGATTGGAGAGCTCCAATCAGATCTGGAGGGGTGAATCCCTATGATTCCCTCCGATCGGCAGTTTCACTTTTAAACTGCCGATCGGAGGGGGTCCTGGGCACGGGGGTTAATCCACCCCCTGTAGGGTCCACTACAGGTTGTCACAGAGCAGCAGCATCTGTGACACCTGAGTGACCCCACTCATAGGAGCTGCAGGGGAGCGTTCCCCCGATGTCTCAGACGCTGAGACATCGGTCGGGAACGCATTGGATTTCATGTCTCACACGCTGAGACATGTATCGGGAAGGGGTTAACAAAGATATTCTTGTGACATATTTGGTGAAAGCCTGTACAGTTCTGAGCAGTATGGTGTTTATTTTTTTTCTCTATCTTATTTCTAGCCTGAGTTATGAGGAGACATGTAAAGGCAGGCAACACCGAAATTCACACTTTTTCCAAACTTTGAAAATCATTTAAATAATTTTTTTTTTTTTTTTTTATAGAAATGTTATCTCTTCACATTTTGCATTGTCTGACATGTCATTATCAAATAAAATTATCATAAGAATTAAAAATATAGAGGTAATAATCATTGGTTCACTTGACATGGAATGGCCATTACCAGCAATCTGTTAATTTGCTCCTGGTGTGCTGTGTCCTGTCTCCCTCTGACCCCTCCCTCCTACTTACCTGACTCATCTCTCCACCCCATTAAGGCCCTGTCACACTGGGCGACATCGCCACCAATTACATTGGCGACGTAGGGGCGTGGCCTATCGGCGGCAACATCGCCCCTACGTTGCCTCATGTAAAGGGGCGATGTCGGTGCCTCTGGGAGATCGCCTGATTTAAGAGCAGTGCTCTGAAACCAGGCGACCGTTCTGGGGCGATGTGCACACATCGCCCCATGTAACCGGCCGCTGGCGACCTGTCAGGCGATGGGAGCCATAGGCTCCTATTGTCCTGCACCGCCGCTGGGGTTTTTAGACACCCCAGCGGCGATGCTGCCTGTCAGATCGGCGGCGCGGGGCTGGAGATGTCGCCCAATGTAAATGGGGGAAGGCAACATTGGCGGGGCACCAAAAACGTGCGCGCTCCCGCCAGTCGCCGCCGACAACTGCAGCCCCGTCGCCAGGTGTTACGGAGCCTTCAGAGTTACAAATTGCTTGGGGCAGACCTGTGTGTGATTTCACAAAGAGGGATTTCAATAAGTGGGCTGCAGAGATATTCCAGAGAGAAACCAGAAGGTACCAGCTATACCCATCTGTTGACTGTCTCTAAGACTTTACTTTCCCACTAACACTTTACCATTCTTACTTATGCCCTAACAGTAATTGCTCTACTAATCTTTTCTCTTTCACTACCCTAAACTCCATCACTACCAAAACAAATATTTATCTTCCCATCCCTCTTATCTCCCCACCTGAGCTCCTCTGCTGACCTGCTTCTCAAGCTCACACTCCTCCTGCAGAAACACAAAACAAGTCGGCCACTCATTCTCCCACCTGCTTGCCCTGTCTTTGCTTCTCTTATCCGCTGGCGACCTATCTCCCAACCCACGACCTCCACAGCCAACTTTCCCCACTATTCCTCCCTCCTATCACCCCACACTTGCAAGAAACAGCCGCAATCTTCTAAATATAAAACCTATTTCCCTGACCCCATCTCCACTGCCCCCTCTCTCTGGAATGCCTGTTCCAACTGTAATTAACTCCACTTCATTCACGACCTCTTTACCTCTTGCAGATTATTCTTCCTGGGCCTCACAGAAACATAGCTTAAACCCTCTGACACAGCCTCCCCTGCTGCGCTGTGTTATGGTGGACGTCCTTTCTCCCACACACCTCGCCCTGCAACAAACACTGTGGAGGAGTGGGTCTTCTCCTCTCTAGCAACTGCATCTTTAACCCAATTCCTCCTCCTCCCTCATCCTCTCATCTTTTGAAGCGCATTCTGTCTCTATCTACTTCCTTCCAACCTACAAGTGGCTGTCATTTATTGACCCCCAGGCCCGACCACTGCCTTCTTTGACCAATTCTCCATCTGGCTCCTATACTTTCTCTCTGCTGACATTCCCACCATCATGATGGGCGACTTCAACATCCCCATTGATGGCCACCAGTCAACAGCCTCCAAACGCCTGTCACTTGCCTCATCCTTTTTCCCCTGTCAATGGTCCTCCACAACTACCCACACAGACTGACATACAGTGCCTACAAGTAGTCTTCAACCCCTGCAGATTTAGCTGGTTGACACATGCGGAATTAACTTGGCATTGTGACATTTGGACTGTAGATCAGCCTGGAAGTGGGAAATGCACTGCAGCCAAAAAGATTTTTTTATTTATTTTTTTAAAGCGTTAAAAGTTAATTCAGAGGGTCATTTATTATTCAAACCCTCAAACCACCAGCATTCTGTTTGGTCCCCCTAAAGTATTAAGAAGTAGTTCAGGCACAAAGAACAATGAGCATGTGAAATGTGTGGATTAATTATCTCTTTTGCCAGCCTTTTCTGACTATTTAAGACCCTCCCCAAACTTGTGATCAGCACTCATACATGGTCAACATGGAAAGACAAAGGAGCATTCCAAGGCCATCAGAGACAAGATCGTGGAGGGCCACAAGGCTGGCAAGGGGTACAAAACCCTTTCCAAGGAGTTGGGCCTACCTGTCTCCACTGTTGGGAGCATCATCCGGAAGTGGAAGGCTTATGGAACTACTGTTAGCCTTCCACGGCCTGGACAGCCTTTGAAAGTTTCCTCCCGTGCCGAGGCCAGGCTTGTCCGAAGAGTCAAGGCTAACCCAAGGACAACAAGGAAGGAGCTCCGGGAAGATCTCATGGCAGTGGGGACATTGGTTTCAGTCAATACCATAAGTAACGTACTCCACCGCAATGGTCTCCGTTCCAGACGAGCCCGTAAGGTACCTTTACTTTCAAAGCGTCATGTCAAGGCTCGTCTACAGTTTGCTCATGATCACTTGGAGGACTCTGAGACAGACTGGTTCAAGGTTCTATGGTCTGATGAGACCAAGATCGAGATCTTTGGTGCCAACCACACACGTGACGTTTGGAGACTGGATGGCACTGCATACGACCCCAAGAATACCATCCCTACAGTCAAGCATGGTGGTGGCAGCATCATGCTGTGGGGCTGTTTCTCAGCCAAGGGGCCTGGCAATCTGGTCCGCATCCATGGGAAGATGGATAGCACGGCCTACCTGGAGATTTTGGCCAAGAACCTCCGCTGCTCCATCAAAGATCTTAAGATGGGTCGTAATTTCATCTTCCAACAAGACAACGACCCAAAGCACACAGCCAAGAAAACCAAGGCCTGTTTCAAGAGGGAAAAAATCAAGGTGATGGAGTGGCCTAGTCAGTCTCCTGACCTTAACCCAATTGAAAACTTGTGGAAGGAGCTCAAGATTAAAGTCCACATGAGACACCCAAAGAACCTAGATAACTTGGAGAAGATCTGCATGGAGGAGTGGGCCAAGATAACTCCAGAGACCTGTGCCGGCCTGATCAGGTCTTATAAAAGACGATTATTAGCTGTAATTGCAAGCAAGTGTTATTCCACAAAATATTAAACCTAGGGGTTGAATAATAATTGACCCACACTTTTATGTTTAAAATTTATTAAAATTCAACTGAGCAACATAACTTTTTGGTTTGTAAGATTTATGCTTCTGTTAATAAATCCTACTCACCTGCCTCTGCTCCCTAAGTAACCCCACAACCTCCCCTCTCTGACCACCATCTACTTACTTTCTTATCCTTGTCCTCCTCAACTGCCCCCCATGTCCACCAACTCGCACACTCTCCAACGCCATTTTACCACTATCATCCATATCCTCATTCCACAGCACAGATAATGCCACAGCTTTCTACCACTCTACACTCACATCAGCTGTTGATGCAGTTGCCCCTCTCATTCATGGCAGAAGACGACAAACCAACACACAACCCTGGCGCACAGACTCCACTAAAAATCTGCGGCGAGCGTCAAGGGTTGCAGAGCGTCGCTGGAAGTAAAGACACTCGCATTAAGACTACACAGCATTCAAACAAGCACTTCTCAAATTCAAGTCAGCACTCACCACCACTAAACAGAATTACTTCATACCCTCATATCCTCTTTGTCCAACAACCCCAGGCAGTTATTCAGCGCATTTAACTCCCTACTCCGCCCCCCACTGCCCCCTCCTACTTATTGTATCTCTGCAGAAGATTTTGCAACATACGTCACCAACAAGATCAATCAGATCAGACAAGTCTTTGCTACCCAATCACCACAACCTCCATGTATACCAGACCACTCCTCTCCCCCACTAACCCTCCTCCCGTCCATGATTGAAGGAGAACTTGCACACCTCCATTCCAGATCGCACCTCACCACTTGTGCACTTTACCCCATCCCATCCCACTTCCTCCCCAACCTCACCACAACACTTATCCCAGCCCTAACCCACCTCTTCAACCTATCACTAACTTCTGCTAACTTTTCTTCTGCTTTCAAACATGCAACAATTACACCTATCTTAAAGACGCCATCCCTTGGCCCCACTTCTACATCCAGCTACCGGCCCATATCCCTGCTCCTGTTCACTTCCAAACTTCTTGACAAGCTTGTCCATACTGTACTCTCATCACACCTTTCATCCAACTCTCTCTTTGACAACCTTCAATCCGGCTTCCGCCCCCACCACTCCACTGACACTGCCCTAACCAAAATTACTAACTACTTACTCATGGCCAAAGCTAACACAGTTCATCGTCCTCCTCCTTCTTGACATGTCCTCTACATTCGACACAGTCGATCACTGCCTCCTATTACAGATCCTCTCTTCCATTGGTATCGCGGACCTTGCCCTCTTTGCAACACACTGGTTGCAGTGAAATCATGAACACATTGTTCCATTTTGTGGCAGTGTGCAAATGTAACAATGTGTCCATGATTTCACTGCAACCAGTGAGTTGCAAGCAATGTCTGCACAGATATCTCTGTGTGTAATGGTACCTTTAGCATCTCCCACTCCCACACGACCTCCTCGCCTCATCCCATCTCTGTTGGTGTCCCTCAAGGCTCTGACCTGGGGCCCCTCCTTTCTTCAATCTATACCCTTGGTCTGGGACAACTCCTCAAAGTCCCATGGTTTCCAGTATCACCTGTACTCTGATGACACTCACATTTACCTCTCTGGCCCAGACCTCACCTCTCTCCTGTCCAAAATCCCAGAGTGTCTATCAGCCATATCCTCCTCCTTCTCCTCTCGCTTCCTAAAATTCAATGTAGACAAAACCGAACTTGTCTTCTTTCTTCCATCTTACACACCTTCCTTACCAGACCTATCTATCACAATAAATGACATCACACTTTGCCCTGTACCTGAAGTCCGTTGCCTTGGAGTAACCCTTGACTCTGCCTTGTCCTTCAAACCGCACATCCAAGTGCTTGCCACCTCCTGCCGCCTCCATCTCAAAAATATTTCCAGAATCGGTCCCTTCCTCAACCCTCAATCTGCTAAACTACTAGTGCATGCCCTCATCATCTCCCGTCTCGACTACTGCAACCTCCTCTTTGGCCTCCCTGCTAACACTCTTGCACCTCTCCAATCTGCCCTTAACTCTGCTGCCCAACTAATCCACACCTCTCCTCGCTATTCCTCCACTTCTCCGTCTGCAAATAACTCCACTGACTGATTCCCCAGCGTATCCAATTCAAACTAACATTGACTTACAAAGCCATCCACAATCTGTCCCCACCATATATCTCTGAACTAATCTCCTGATATCATCCAACTTGAAATCTTCTTTCCTCCACACTTGTACGTTCCTCATCGAACTGCCTGCGAGACCGCCCGAGCATCCCCCATTCTCTGTAATTCTGCACTCCAAAACATCTGACTGTCCCCCACACTCGGAACCTTCAAACGGAACCTGAAAACCCATCTCTTCAGAACAGCCTACAACCTGCAATGACCACAGTGTCACCTCACCACAACTGGACCCTGGTGCTCCACCACCACTGGACCCTGGTGCTCCACCACCACTGGACCCTGGTGCTCCACCACCACTGGACCCTGGTGCTCCACCACCATTGGACCCTGGTGCTCCACCACCACCAGAGCAGACCCAACCTACTGTCTCTCTCCCCACTGCCCTGTATAATGTAAGCCTGCAAGGGCATGGTCCTCTCTCTCCCCTCTGTATTGGTCTGTCGCTGTTAGTTTGTTCATTGTATTTTTAACTTGTTAGTATGTATCCCTTTCTCATGTACAGCACCATGGAATCAATGGTGCTCTATAAATAAATAATAAATATAAATTATAGCGAAAATAAAAAGCAGCAACAAAAATAAAGTTCGTGGACCATTTATTGGAACGCCAGCACGCCATCTGGACAGTCAGTGGTCCACAACATTTTTTTTTTTTTGTGTGTTTCTTGCTGATTTTTTTTTTCTAATATATTGCAAGGATGGTGGCCCGATTCTAACGCATCGGGTATTCTAGAATATGTATGTAGTTGACATACTGTGACTGACAGAACTTGTTAAGTCAACGTGAGTGAACTACATATATAGCGCTATGGTATATGGTGGTAAATTACAGTACATGTATATCAGCGCTATAGTATATGGCAGTACATGTATAGCAGCGCTATGGTAGATGGTGGTACATTACATTACATTTATAGCAGCGCTATAGTATATGGCGGTACATCACAGCACATGTATAGCAGCACTATGGTATATGGCTCGCCACGGCGCCATGTGTAAAATCCACCCATGACTTTAGATTTTACACATGGCGCCGTGGCGAGCGCCGCTATTCTGATTGGTCGCTGCGTTCACCGCCGACCAATCAGGATAGCGGCGCGCGCCATGTGTAAAATCCACTGACTACAGTGTATTTGAAATATGGCCCCATGGAGTGCGCCGCTATTCCGATTGGTCGGCGGTGAACGCGGCGACCAATGAGGGAAGTGGCGTACGGTTTGAATGCCGCTCCTCTGATTGGTCAGCGCTGAACACGGCGACCAATCAGAATAGCGGCGTGCCATATTTCAAATACAATATAGCGCCATGGCGTGAGCCGCTCCTCTGGTCGCCGCGTTCAGCGCCGACCAATCAATCAGAATAGCGGCGCACGCTATGGCGCCATATTTCAAATACACTATACTCAGTGGATTTTACACATGGCGCGCTCC